>JUDQ01000112.1:50405-90183 GCA_000812075.1 Scedosporium aurantiacum
TTATCATGGGTCAGCCATCTGCAGCCTCCTCCCTCCCCGTCCCTAGTCTGCCGACATGCGCCATCTACCACCCAAACCTCCGTCGATTGTAGAGACTCCAATCCGCGGCATCACCACCAATATTTCCACCTCATACTCTTCCCTGGACTCCATCACACCTCTACCGCCTGCGAGATCCCACAGCAATCAGAGCAGACCTGGCGACCTGAATCACGATGCGGACGGGACCGAGCACAATGGACTGGGGGACCCGCCGCATATAATACGGCGTCCAAGCCGCGCCGAATCCCATCCCCATGTAGAGGAGGAGGTCGGATGTCTGTCCCGGTTGCATTCCAGTCTTCCTTATGCCATAGCGCATTTTCTGGGCCATCGGAGAACGCCCCCGGCTCGCGTCCATCCGATTTTGGAGCTGTTTTGGGCCTTTGTCGGCATCGTGTGCTCGATTAGCCTGATTGCCGTCTTGATACAGCATATTCCCATGTTTTATGAGAATGGAGCTCCTGTGATCGTAGCTAGCTTCGTAAGTTGTCTACTCTTTTTTTTAGCGCCTCGAGAAATCCTCGGCTCCGGGCATTTATTACGTTTCGGGAAGCCGAAAAAAGAAGAACGAGAAAGAAAGTCGTGCTGACCGAGGATTAAACTTGAAAAGGGTGCGGCAGCCGTCCTGGAATTCCAAGCCATCCAATCGCCCTTCGCCCAGCCCAGAAACATCATCTGCTCCCAAATCATCGCCTCCATCCTAGGCGTCGGCATCTCCAAACTCTTCGGCATGCTCCCGAACCACCACTCCGTCCGCTTCATCGGCGGTGCCTTGTCATGCGCCCTCGCCACGACGATCATGGCCATCACCGGTACAGTTCATCCCCCCGCCGGCGCCACGGCCCTCATCGCCGTGGTCGATGAGAATTGTATCAAGTTGGGGTGGCATTTCATCCCCCTTGTGCTTTTGAGCTGCATCCTCATGTTCACGGTGGCTCTGCTCATTAATAATATCCAGAAACAGTATCCCGTATACTGGTGGTCTCCGAAGAAGGAGACGAAACCGATTCTTCCTAAGAATCGAGATTCTAATTTCTTCAATGCGTCCGCGATAGAATTTGGGGAGGTCTCTCATGTGCCAAAAGCATCACAACGTTGATTTTGATATGTCAGGGAAGGGGAAGAGAGGAATAGATCGGTTTTGTTTTTTTTTTAAGGTTAAAGGGTATCCAGTCCCATAGACTCAGGAAATGAGGGAAATGATACACGAATAGAAATCTATAGAGGGATCCAAGAATAATCAGATAAAACAAGGCAGGAATGCTGTTGCAGAAAACGATGCAGCTGGACTATTACCAAGATGGGAACCGCGGCTCCGGTGCGGATGCGGATGCGGATGCGGAGTGGAAAAGGAGGGTCTGGCAGGCTGGTCGCGACCGATCCACCCGCACCCAACTTGTACCAATGCGGGTTTCAATAAATTAAAAAAAAAAGTAGATCGTTCAAAAAGGAATAAATAAAGAGAAAACTATTTGTCAGCGCGTTCTCGCTCATCCGATGCCCTTACATTTATATGACGATGCTCGGAGCGCCGCCCCCATCTCTCGCATCCCCAGAGTTCTCCGCATCGAAACACATCGCGAGCGTCACTTCCTTATTTTCCAGGCGGAAACCCCCGCGCGTCCACTTCGCGACTACACTGGCCTTCCACCAAATCGATTACTGTGTGTCGGTGTACCGAGGTACTGTGTACTGCAGTCTCGGGGAAGTATCCTGCTGATGGATCTGGCACACTGTACGAAGAAGGAACCCCTTCATTCATTCCATTCCTGACTGGTGATGAGACGCTGGACGGCTGACGGGGACGCTGTGGAAGCGAGGTTTGGCGTGGATGTTTGGTTGTGAAACAAACTTGTGAAGATATGCTTCATATCTCGCTTGGAGACGACGGAAATTGTGATCGACGAGGATGGCGTCGGGGATGGTCTCGGTGAACCAACCGTCGAGCTTTTTGTCAGGGGGTCCTCGATTTTCTTGGTCGCTTCTTGGGAGAGACCTGGTCTCCCCGTACTCACACCGGGTGAATCGTGGGTCTGCGAATCGTGGGGCTGCTGTCAGAGCTTTTGCTCCGTGATATCGGGAATGCCCTCACAATGAGGGAAGAGCAAACACGGCAACCATGACGGAGCGAGCCCGGAAAGCCTTGGTGAAGGGGACGGCGATGTCACAATGCATACAATCTCACTCAGGATGAGTGCACGAAATGTCAGCAGTGCGCAAGCCACGACGGCCTCAATCAAGCTCATATTTTATGAATTCGGCACAAACCTCCCAAAAGTTATGCCGCCCAGGATCGGGGGACGCGCCAGGATCAAATTCTCCGATGAGCTTTCCCCAATACAAGGTCCGCCCGCCTCCGTCCCAGTCTGACGGAATGCTGAGTGGTCGATGAACGAGACTATAGCTGTGGGTCTAGTCCATTGGGAGGGTTTACGAAGTAAGTTCTTGCAAAACATGTTTTCGTTCATCTAACGGGTTCGGGACTATAATCCTGTCCATTGACAACCAAGTACTCGGGTTGTCTATAGCCAGGGGAAGTCTATTTAGCTCCAAAGGTAGCTTCTAGTCCAGTGTCTTGTTCTCCGTGTTTAGAACTAATACTGTTATCAACTCTATCTTTCCATTATGTCGAGGATATCGGTCAGAGATCTCTGATGCAGACGAGCCGCAGATAACCGGCCGGCATCAGCTCCTCCGGGATAGACCTCCCCATTTTCCCGCACTTTTCGCCAATATTACTGAAAACCCTCAAATCACACTACCTATACTCTTATAGTTTAGTGATCTTTCAATGCTTCTTCACAGTTCAAAACGTGAAAACGCCGGGTGCGGTGCGATGGGACAACTGCCGCGATTGAGATGTCCTGGCGAGAAGACACCCCCGCTCCATTGACCGACAGCTAGCTACAGTGTGGCGCTGTCAAGGAGATTGGACAATCTCTCTTCTTGCATTATTTCTTGGGTCTCTGTTCCATCTTAATCTCTTTCTTAGGGGTTTTGCTAGGTTCTTGCTTATTTTGTTAGCCGTTTGCTGTCTTATACATCACGCATCGGCTATGAAGCAACCTGGTACTGATCAAATGGGAGACACCCTTCGGGCAAGGTAGCTTTACGTCTATTTAAACTCGGCTCGGCCCAATCCTCTCAGATGCCATTCTTCTTTGCCTGCACCCATTTTTAATGCAATCGCACCTGCTAGCACCGCCAAGCTGGCAGGTACTTTTAGCAGCATTAAGCAACGATGTTCTGGCATATCCGGACTCAGCCGTTATCCCACGATCATTTACTCACGTCATGGCAGTGAGACGACACCACCAATCGGGCTATCCATCGCTCGGATAAGCTCTAATCGAACATTGGCTCCTTGATGGTCTGTGAAGGAGTAGAAACCCGCAGGCCAAAGCCAGCTAGCTTATGTCAAGATGCAGGAGACACGCTCTACCTCCATGAGGCCACCCTAGATGACCCAACAGAAGGAGGAGGCAATGGGGTCGAATAGGGTGCACCTCGCTGGAACTTCAGCCGCAGTCTGGAGCTTCGGAGACGTTTTCTTCAAGGCCCACGCTTGCCGCGAGGGGATGGAACTTGGATTCGATAACACTCGCTTCCTGAAGGAGGAGGCGCCCGAGATAACTGTCCCTGAGGTTGTGTATGGATTGGATTGACCACAAAATCAACAGGAACTTCCTCATTACGAAGCGGGTCAGTCGACAAACACATTGCCAAGATTACTCAATCCGTTCTCGCTCGAAGATATGCGGGCTAACATGGCAAATATATCGACCGAACCTCCCCGGATATTGACCCAGTGTTCCACGTAAGGGTTTTGGCGTGATGTGTTGAGGCAATGAAAAGAAAGAAGAGGTTAGGAAGTGATGCATTAATGTAGCGGGCGGCCGTAGAAGCGGCGTCATACATTGATGAGATCAATATAGTGGGACGAAGTGGTGAGACACTTTGGGCCGAACGTCTCACCGTTCGTATCTACGGAGACCGGTCTGGGCGCAGCCGCAGACAAAGGCGACTCGACTCTACTCCGCGTCGACGGCGACCACGGTGTCCCGCTCTGTTGCACCGGGAGCATCTCGTCATAAGGATGAAAACTGACGCTGCTCTCGAGCACACCTCTCGAGCACACACCACAGCCTACCAAGTTCTCAAGCATTATGGTCAGGAGAATACTAAGGGGAAGAAAGTTATTCCGTTCTGCAAAGCCCCTTCGGTGATAGGAACAATAAAAGACACCGGATCTAACTGCTAATATTCATTTAAAGCTACGGTATTTCTGCGTCTACATCGGGCTCCCTACTATTAGAAAGCAACAGACCTAGCCAGGGTAACGGAGGCCAGTCTAAGACAATGGCCTCACGCTTGCTCAACCTAAGACATGAGCTGCTCAGTTCTGAAGAAGGAAAATGGCAAATGATCGATGATGAGATTGGGGATGTATTTAAGATGTATTATTACAGTGAAGAAATCCAACCCCTATAGCGCCTATACAACGAGAATCCAAAGGTTTAGTACAAGAAGGTAAGTCCCCGAGGCGTGTCCTTTGCCCTACATTCCAGTGAGTAGTCAAACAATGGGAGTGGTCCTTTGCTGGCTCGGCATCTTACTCCGAGTCAACCACTACATCTTCGCATGCGTCCTCCCCGTCCCCTTCACCCCCGGAACCTCCATGGCCCCCATTGCCATTGCCCCCGTTTCCATGGCCCCCGTTGCCGTTGCCACCCCCGTTGCTTCCGCCATTACCATTTCCACTGCCTCCGTTACCTCCATGACCACTGCCGTTTCCATTGCCCCCGTTGTTTCCGCCACCATTACCATTTCCACTGCCTCCGTTGCCTCCATTACCGCTGCCGTTTCCATGACCCCCGTTACCACTGCCAGCACCATTGCTTCCGCTACCGCCAGCGCCACTGCCACTTCCACTTCCACTTCGCTTGCCTCCGGTTCCTCCATTGCCTCCATTACCTCCGTTTCCGCCGTTACCACCATCACCACTGCCGCTTGCGTTGCCGCCATTGCCTCCGTTGCCACCATTACCACCGTTGCCTCCGTTGCCTCCACTGCCTCCGTTACCACCATTGCCGCCGTTACCGCCATTGCCTCCGTTGCCTCCGCTACCGCCGTTTCCATTTCCGCTGTTACCACCGTTTCCTCCATTGCCACCATTGCCACCATTGCCTCCGTTACCACTGCCACTGCCACTTCCGCTGCCTCCCTTGCCTCCGTCGCCTCCATTTCCTCCCTTACCACCGCCGCCTCCGTTAGTTCCGTTCGCTCCATCTGATCCATTCTTGCCATCAGAACCGTTGGCGCCGTCCTTGCCGTCACCTCCAGGGGTAGGGGCAGGACCATCTGAGCCACCAGGAGGCTTGCTGCCACAGAGACCCTTATCCCAAAGAGCACTACCAGAAAGAAACATCAGTTAGTAACCAGCACATCCATCCACGTTCATAAAAGTAAAAGAAAAAAAAAAAACATACCCCGAATTAGGAACATGGTGAGGATCAGCAGCACCCGTCAAGTCAAAATGATCGACCCTATTCCCCGCCGCATTCCCCCTCGTCCCATAACACTGCTCATCACAAATCTCCAACTGAGCCTTGGGGATATTCCCAATAATCTTCTGCAGCTCAAGAGGCGCCTCGATGAACGTGCCCGAGAGACCCATGGGGACATGCCATTCGACGTGGCAGTGGATGAGCCAGACCCCCGGGTTGTCAGCCCGGAACCGGATGCGCGCAGAGCTGCCGCTCTCGACCTCGACGGTGTCGCGCTTGACGGGGGAGGCCGGGACGGCAGCGTCGCCGGCCTTGTAGGGCCCGGCACCGCTCGCCGCGCGGCTGAGAACTTGGAAGTGATGGCCGTGGAGGTGGAATGGGTGGTGGCCGGGCGTGAGGTTGTTGAGGATGACTTCGATGATTTGGCCCTTTTCAACTACGTAGGGGTTGACTTGGCCATAGACTCTGGGGTCCGTAGCGTCTTGGCCGACGGTGAGGAGAGTGTAGAGGGTGGGTACATCTTGGTGGACGTAACTTAGGTTGTTGATAAAGGCTCTAGTTTTGAGAGTTAGAGACGTAAGTTTCTCGAAGTTTCAATTGGGGGCTGTTTTGGAGCGTCCACTCACCGAGGAATACCGTCCCCATCAAGGCCAATGCGGAAGTTCAAGATAAACTGCTGGTCAGGCTCGCCGAGAGCTGGCTCATTGTCATAAGGCTAATATTCCCACCAAAAGGTTAGCCTTCTCCACATCAAGACGCTTTGTTATTTATGATTTCTAGGAACCTACCACCAGGGTAAAGTCATCATAAATGTCGAAGGAGTTGACAACACTGGGCGCCGGAGCTCCAAAAGCAGCGTCATACTCGATAGAACCGGTAGCGTTCAAGTTAAATCCAACTTGGGGAAGAGGGTTATGGAAGTCGGGGTTGACATCAAAGACGGCGTTGATGGCAAAGTTTGACTCGGCGCCCTCCTTGGCCTCGACGATAATCGAGTAGCGCTGGCCGGCGGTGATGTAGATCTGCTGGGCCTCGGCGGCCTGAGTATACACGCCGTCAACCTCGACGATCTTGAAGGAGTGAGAGTCGATGAAGAAGATGGCGCCGGCAAGAGCAGACACGTTGATGATGCGGAACTTGTACTTCTTGCCGGGGACGAACTGGTAGTTTGCTCCTTGGCCGTCGTTGATGAGACCGGATACGGGCAGTGGGGGGCGGGCCTGGACGTTGCTGATATCGAAGAGCTGCGTGAGAAGGGAGGGACTCTCGTTGTGGTACCAGTCTTTGTTGTAGACAAAAGATTAGCTACTGTTCCGGGTTGAACGATCTTGACGGTATCGGCATGGTATTATTCTTACCAGAAAGGGTCACGACATGTTCCTCATCGTATTCTCCAATGTAGGGATCCTTCGGGTCATGGACGATCAGGGGAGCGCGGAGACCATCCGAGTACTGGGCACCGATGTGGGCGTGCCACCAGTAGGTACCGGGCTGATTGACGAAGAACTCATAGGTGAAGCTTTTGCCCGGGGGGATAGGGCACTGAGATACATGGGCAGGTCCATCCATGTTCACAGTCCCTTCCTGGTAGAGCCCGTGCCAGTGAATGCTGGTAGTTTCGTTGGCAAGGTTGTTAGTGACGTGGACGACAACCTTATCACCGACCTCGACCTCAAGGGGCGGACAAGGCCATTGTCCGTTGACACCTATAACATTGCAAAAATGTGTCAGAAGGCAAGGAAACTGAAAAGAACATCAATGAAAGAAGAACAACATGGTTTCCTTACCGATGACAGGACGAGCAAAGCCATCGGGGGAGGCGTCGACCCAATCAATGGCCCAAGTCTTTGTGACCACGCCGGCGAGAGCGCCCGTGGCTCCCACCGCGAGAAGCGTCAATGACTTGAACATCTCTCGCGCGGCCTATGTAAATGTGCTCCTTTCAGTGCAGAAACGAATGGTCGCCCTTGAACCGGGCAGGTATGACTGTTGTAATAAAGGAGTGGTATTACGGGGTAAGCATCCAGGAAAACACCGAACGAGTGGACCAGAGAACAAAATCTCTTTAGCAAGCAGATAGTCAGAGAAATAATCTAGGGGCTGGCGAGTAATGGGGAAAAGGGGGGACAGGAGCTTAAAAGACCAGGCGAGGAGGCGCCGGCTGGAAAAGAGAAAGAAAAAGAAAAGAAAAAGAGTGATGGTGAAGCTAATTCCTGGGATCGACATTACGAGGAGAGCAGATACATGATTCTTTATGTACGCGCCGCGTATTGCGTGCCGTCTTGCATCCTGAACTCTCCTCATCTTCCCAATGCCATCATGTCTCACGATGGAGGAGATTGCAAAACGCGTGTTGTGATTCGAGTCCCCTTGGAACGCCGGTGTGGGAAAGAAAAACCTGCCGAAGGAGAAAGATGGGACGTCGACATTCCGGTCGGGGGACATCCGTATTCTCTCCCCAGGTCCCCAGCGAAAAGCCATGAGGATAAGATGTATGTCTCACTCCCCCTTTCCGGATCCCGGAAGAGTCTTCAACGTGTCGAGACACGCGAAATCACCCCCGAACGGAATCGCACAATGAGGACGAAGAAAACCATTAAACCAACGGCTAGCCGGCACCTCCATCATTTCATCGCAATCGTTGCAATTGGATTGATCTTTTCCCCTCCTTCATGGCTAACTGATTCCCAACCCTTGAGGAATACGAACAGACGTGGCCTTCATCAGAACCACCCAAGCAAGACCATCTGACTTCGACTGCTTCGCGTCGTAAACAAAATAAAAAACATAGGATTCATGGAGCCTCCATTAATTGGCTGCAAGTTCCAGCAAAATGGAGACGATGATCGGCCAAAAGCAAAGAATGAATAAAAGGAAAAAAGACAGATATTATTGCCCCAACGGACTTGGATCAGCGCTCAGATGCTGGTGCCTTGCTTGCAGAAGCAATGTGAGACCAGAGCAATTTCCCAAGTATGCGTCCTTGTCTCTCTTCCCCCTTGCAGCCCTAACACATCAGTGCTTGCATCCAAGGTGAAGTCTCGTCTTCATTAAATCAACGTCACCACGCTCCCCCTGGATTTGATTTTGCTTTTGGAGCAAATCCCTATGCACCTGTTTATAGCTCGCAGGGGGAAAAAAACAATACTTGACTGGAAAAGAAAGAAGCGAGGAAATAAATAAATAAATAAAAATAGAGAAGAAGAAAGCCCCTGAATAGAGTGTTGCACTTGACTCTCATTAGGTATGAGATGGGCTACATCAGTTTCCAGATGGTAATACATTTTCAGCCGCCTCATATGGGACGATCTGTCTAAGCCGGAGATGGGTTGCTCTCCCCAGATGATGGGATGATGGGAGTATGGGGAGTATGTGGCTAGGAGAATCATCGACACACCGAGGACTCACATCTGGGAACTCCCCCATGGACACGGCATACCGAACGGTCATTCCAAAAGAAACCGATGATCTTTACCTATTGGGGCCGCTGCCGTTTTAAAGAGAGGAGAATAGCGTCCTTCATATAGACTACTGGAGATGCCTCGGCAGCCTCCGGGAGCCTTACGGAAGTCCAGGCTCCGATTCCGACTCCGAGTCCGACCGGGGTCCTTCCGTGCCAATTCAGTCCTGATATCAATGGATGTAGGTATCCAAATGAGAGCAGGACCTCGTATTGCACAAACCAAGGAAGCAGCCCACCGTATCAATACCCTGCTCTTGTCTTAAAAAAATGCACCCGCCATCTGAGCCAAAATGGCCACTGATTTCATACCCAAGCAAGCAATGATTCCATCCATCTCCGCGATCCGTCCTTGCGTGTACGCGTCACACTTTGTCCCCTAAACTTAGTCCCCTCTCAAAATCCCACTTCAGCATTACATTCCCCAGCGTTTGCCTGATCCTTGCCCAGGTCCCAAGGCCAAGAACTGGCTGGTATGACCCCGAGTGCCCATGTGAACCCCGAAAACTGCCCACAACTCCCCACCACATCTCCGGCCGCAGCCGAGTCTCCGAGCCAGAATAAGCTTTGACATGTCCAAAAAATGATCAGCGCCAACGGCGAATCCACACCTGCGGTTCCGCACTACTCCAATGCTACGATGTTCTTAATGTGGGTGTTTTTCAAGGCGCACTAACGTCAACTTTAGCGAAGCGGAGACTTGATATGGCGAAGGGAGACATCGTTTCAAAAGCTAGGAGATATTTCCCTCTTGTTGAATGGGGTCCCACTAAGATTAGACTATTCTCCTCCTGTCCGAAATACCTCCGTCTCCTATCAGTGATAGGGACCGAGACCAAAGTGGACCTTCCTTGACAGCAGGGTTGCAACACAAAATGAACCTTATGTCCGTGGATTTTGATCCTTTCTCGCGAAATTCCGCGTTGGCAGATGTTTTTACCCTTCCCGGCATCCCTGGAAGAGGAGACATTAAGCGCGAGTACTTCGTACGCGATCCTGCAGCCTAGGAGTTAGATATGGCCTTCCGGTAAACATATAATCTCCCAGAGTTCCTGGGCATTTCTAGGCCATACAATGTAACCACTTTCCGGAGGCGAGAAATGGGTCCTTTTCTTGTGAGACGACTAAAACACTAGTGTAGTGTAGACTACACTAGTGTAGAAAGAAGAGGTCCCCACCGTCTATGCGAGAAAGGGATATATGCCACCTGTTAAGCAGAAACTCTATTTGAACCGAGTTGCCGGAAGAATTCTTTTTAGTAACTCAGTTGAGGGCTCCAGAAGGTTGATAGAATATCCACTTTTGAAAGTTCGACGTACACAATCTTCCCACAACCCACTAGCTCTGTTGTGAGGAAGCAAAGGGTCACTATAAAAAAACCCGTTTGAGAAGTAAAACCGCAACAGGGCATCGATGGCCGAGACGTGCTGTTTATCTTCCAATGCTCAAAGCCACCAAACTTCCAGTGTACAGGCCTGTCCAGCTTGGCTTTTTGGTCAAAACGCCAAGCCTTGGACAGAATCCCACCATAGCTTCCAGAAGATGCGGCGCATGGATGTGGCCATGAGAAGGGACCAAAGAGAACGAGGGTATTTTGAATAGATCTATTCTCCTGAAAGTGATCAGGTCGCGCGGGAATCGGAGCCGGAATTGGCAAAAGTTGCGGGTTGGATAGTGGCCATGGAGAGATGAATGCAGGGTGACACTCCAGTTTACTGGGAATCACACCACTAGATCCACGCCGCTGGAAACCTCGCCACCAAAAAATAAACGTTTGATCGTGCTCTCTTTCTTTTTTTCCCTTTCTCATTTTTTTCTTCTTATGGCTGAGAACGATAGGTAGCCGGGAATGGTCGACTCGTCGCTGAAATGCTATGAGAGGGAGACTATATCTTGGAATATTAGCACCGTCTTCCTACTTGTAACGAAGTCTCTTCAAGTTGGTTGCCATAAACTATCATAAAAAGCACGCTCGCAACGTGTGGAAATGGAAGAAACTGACGACAGGACAGTATGAATCCATCAGAACACCGAAAATGTGACCTCCCCGAAGCCCCCTTTACCAAACCTTAACACCTCTCGGCTTTTCATCCCCCGACACCATTCGACACTCAGATGGCCTGAGAAGGACTTGCGAAGTAGGCGAAATCTCTCCTCGTTGACGATCCTCCATCAGTCCGTCGACCGATCTAGACTTGAGTAGACCCCATCTCCCTCAAAAGTGAGGCTGCCAGGCTTGATGTCGGGTATATCGTCACACCACCATTAAGATGCCCAAGGAAATGGCCAGATGCAGATTCTGTCGCCCTCTTGGGATATTATTGGCTGAGTGGATGTGAAAGATCACAACTTGAGCCATCTGAGTTTGCAGTCTGTGCTAGATTATAAATATTGGGCGTTGCGCCATCTGGTCTCTACTCACCCCCTTCCGGCACTCGGCACCTTGCAAGTGGTGATGGCGCTCGCTGTAACTCTCTGCAGGTGGCTTTCAGCTCGCTTGAGCAATATTCCCTTCTCCGCTCCCAACACCCGAGGCTTTATTGTAGCCTAGCCTGTCGGTCTTTGGGTCATCCTTATCAGTCTGCTAGCACACTATCATTCCAGCCTCGAATTTCCAGTTGGGATATACTCAAGGAGATAGGTTCAGAGAATTAACTCTCTATTAGTTTCCAGCTCTGTCCTTTTTCCAAGAATGTAGGCGGTAATGTCGTATCGTGAGGAGCCGGTCAATAGTCTATGGTGTTAAAAGCTTTACTCCCATCGATCTGCGCCGCTTTCCCACCGATGGGAGAGTGAAATGGTGAGTCATTAACTACCAATCTTTACATATCGGCGGAATGTGTCGATCCTTGAGGTTTTATCCCCTGCACGAAGTATCAAATGGATCTGAATCGTCGAGAGTGACGAATACAATGATTAAGCGATGTCACCAAACCCCATGGCAGTGTGGTGTGCCTTTCCCATGCAGTTGGAAACCTGCATAAACAAGAATATAACGCCGAGTTTGGCCATGCGAGCGTAGTGATAGGCTAGCCACAGACGGAACGCGGTGCTTACAGAGCGGTTATGATATCCAAGAGATCAGCCCTCACACTTCATCGATTTGCTTCCCGGATGTCAAAGAGAGATCCGAAACCCCGATATCACACACCGGTTCAATCGCCAAGTACTCCAATCGCTTGGGATTCCGCCATCCCCGGTGCTTTAAGCTGCTTGCTGCTTTGTGCGACAAGGGTCGTTAGTCCACTCAGACGCATAGCTAATGTGGTATTATTACGTAGTAGTCTACATAACACTTGATATCGTGAGCCTGGCCCCCTTCGATCCTGTTGGATTTTCTACTTTTGCTCAGATATGCAGTTGACTTGTAACTCATAACTTCAAATACACGCCCCCCCCCCTTGTATATAGACTTACGCCTCTCACGAAAAAGGAGGCAACCTAAGATTACTACTAGCACGACCGTGGTTGGGCTCTTGAAGCTGAGCTCGTCATTTTTTTTTCTTCCCGGAAGGATACCGGGCCGAGGCCTCCAGCTTCCGATGGCCTACTAGTGTGTTCCTTGCCGATTCTCTGCGAAGGCCTGTGGAGGTGGCAACTTACCATGCAAAGGCGCCCAGGGACAGCGTTCTGCATGCTAGCGTATAGCTCAACATCGAGAATCCTGGAACTAGTCTCCTTCGGGATCGAATCGAATCTAGGCCCCAAAGCACATATCATCATCCTGCGGCTAATCAAAACCGGGAGTGTCCCTCTTCCATGTCGTTTCTATCAGGGCCCAGGTGATCAGCCGTGTGGGATGCGATTTGAGGTTCATGTCACCCCTTTCGACGAAGTATAATTACTTCGTACACGGAAGGAAGACGACCAAAGTTCGTCTTGATGGAGTTGTTGAATGTTATCGAGAGTTGTTGGCATCCTCTACCAAGTATACGTATACATATATACACTACTAGAGAAAGGCTTGGATGTCAAGAATGAGAGAAAATATGAAGAGGAAAAAGCAACAAGAGAAAAAAAAAAGTGGAGATCAAGGTTGCGCATAATTAATTTGCACAATTACGAAGTAGCACATTAGTTTTTTATGTTATTTCGCCGTCTCAGTCCCCACAGCATCTCGCGTCGCGACCCCAGTTCTCGGATCTCCGAATACCACGATGGCCTCTCCCCACCCCCCTTTCGTGCAGGAAGCTAGTGTACACCTTGATACAAGATCGCCCGTCATCTTAGATTCATGGGGGGTTGCAGAACATGTATTTATTATTAGTATTGCTGTTCTTAATGTTTTCTTTCCACAATGGATATGAATCTTGTTGTTTACGTCTCGGTTGGCATGAGGCTTTTCCGAGTCAAAACACGGCTCGCATGTGCTTGCTAGCTCAAGAGAACTCTGTTGGCTGGCAGTAGGATCTTGACCCTCAGCCCTGAGCCTGAAGCCAGGGATCAGCTCAAAGCCGCGTGGGTGAAGGAGAGAGATGGGATGACGCAACCTTGTACATCCATGGGATTCCAACCGATGAGCTTATTTGTTATCAAAGCGCACATTGATAGTCTGCAAAGTGCAACGTTAGAGAAGTCAGGCAGATACTTCAAATAGTTTGGAATTAGAGTATCCGGTTCCTCAAGCGCACCCATCCATAGAGAAAGTCACAAGCATCCCACACATATCAAGCCAATGAGCACGTCAGAGCCTCAAGAGGCACAAAAAGGTGGGTATCATTTGTCCATTAACTAGCTTGAAACCTTTCAATCAACTCCAGCCGACGCTCGCTATAATAAAAAGTTTCCCCCTTCCGAACGAAGCTATACTCAATCTGGGCATGCTTGAGTTAGACTAATTTAAAGTGCCAGCAAATCAGAGCTCTCACAAGCCCCTTGCGTTGTGCCTTTCACTCATCATCGCTGTCTTCGATCATGAAAGCAGCCGAGCCAGCTGTATAACGCGGAACCTTGTATTCGGGCATGGGGTAGAGGGCGTAGATGCCATCCTCCTCCTTCCGCCCGTAGGCGGCCTTCCAGGGCATCTCCATGTCCTCGGGAACCGCCCAGCCAATCTGGGAGTTCCGAAGCCAGAGCCTAACCAAGTGGCGCGAAGTGTCGTCATCGTCACGATACGAATCGCGGCGGTGCAGGACTGCCCAGTTATTGATAAAAAACAAGTCTCCAGTGTTTAGCGAAACGCGGATCTCGTTCTTGTTCGCAGATTCCATCAGGGCATCGAGAGCCGCCTGCTGGGGCTCCGTGAGGCTCGGAACTTCGCTCGTCTTCGAGTCGGCGCTTGGGTGAGGGCCGAGTCGGCCAGGATCAAGGCTGGTCATCAACTTGCTATCGAAAACCTTCATCAAAGGCGCGAGGATGTAGTTCGCTTTCTGACCAGACCTTTGAAATCGTCAGCTGGTGTCTCCGGTTGTTAATGAGAGACAGGAAATGCCTAGAACCACTTACACTTGAATGGGCCAGTTTCGGCTGAATAGAGTTTTGACAACGTCAGGCTTGGTTTGAGCCAAATCATTGAAAACGGTGGCGGCGGAGGCAAGATAGGTGCATCCACCGTTGGCGGCACTCTGCCGAACTTGAAGGCCAAGGATATCACAGCCCATATCATTATGGAAGGGCTGGAAGAGAAGCATGTTAGAGAATTTAAACAAATATTAGACCCGAATTCTGATTTGGACTTACCAGGCTCTTGTTGGAATGAATTCCATGACGAAGCTCTGTCGGAACGCTCCACGCTTTGGAATCTGTAACGTGACCTGTAATTGAGGAAACCGGGAGTATTAGTATTATGTTATGTCCGCACATTCATCTCTCAAACCCACAAAGGATGTTGCCCGTTCGGTCCTGGAGACCAAAGCGATCTCCAATGTAACGAGCAAGACCTAGGTAGATAACCACAGAATCCTCGACCGAATACTTGGACTGGTCTATGCCCCGGATCGCGTGAAATCCCACACCGTTGTGGAGCTCCTCCTGAACCTTCTGAAGACGCTTCTTCAGTCCGGGCAGAGGGAAGTTGTCGGGGCAGACGTCGCTGCCGTCGAGTCCGTAGGCTACATTGAGAAAAAAACCGTCAGCACTTGTTTTTATACGGAGCAAGGGCAGAGAGAGGAGGACATGGTACTTACTCTTGAAAGTCTCAAGGGCTGTGTCAATTTCAATCTGGTCCTCCTTCTGAAGGGTCAAGGTGAAGCGCTCAGGCTCATTCTGAATGGATCCATCCCACACCAGCGGGCCCTGGATCATAGGGTGGGAAAACATTTTTCAAATGTTCCAAGGTTGATCAAAGAGTGAGTGGGTGGTGCTACTGGGTTTCAGGAATTAGCTGTAGACTTGTGAACGCTTCCAATCTTCTAATACACAGTACCTGTTTAGATTTCCAAGGGGTATTCGTTAGCAGCAGCGAAGTGTCACAGAGAGGAAGCAGTCGAGTGTAGTAGTTGTCTAGGCTGTGTTGGTTGATTTGGAGATGAGAGGTTTGAGTTTGGCTGTGTAGACATGTTCTTTATATAGTTCACGGTTTGGCGGCTGTTGGAGGTGGGGGCTTAGTTGGGTTTGCCTGAATCATGGTGGTGAATCACATAAGTTGGGTTGCTGATTCCGTATGGGGTGGAGTAGTTGATCTAGTTCTTAGGAAGGCAGTTGCAATGTGATAGATTTAAGGTTGACAATCGGAGTTGGAAGGATTGATGGATAGATCGGCTAGATCGTGGGGAAGAGGAAGGAAGGTGCAGGGGGGGATTCCAAGTCACGGGGGTTCATTTCTCCGTCAGATCTCACGTATTTGCTTATGTGAGTATGTGAATAGCATAGCTAACAATGAAATAGCTTTCTGTTGACCCTGCCAAAAGAGAGAAGGAGTGAAAGAGAAGGCTCTAGGAAAGGAAGGCAATGCCAAGTAATTGGGGGAGGCAGCTGGATATGTGGGTGCACACTTGATGGTGGCTGCACCTTCTCCCACCAACCAACAGACAAAAGTGTCAAAATGGAAGTGTTGGATAGACAAGGCGGAGTAGGCAGGATACAAGATATTCAACAGCAAGTGAAGCAGGAAGGAGCAGACCAAGCCTGCTGGGGGTTTCAGCCGCAGCACTCAGGAGGAAGGGCCCGAGGCTTTTGGAAAGGCGTAATGACAATGCACATGTTGACATTGTCTCGAAGTAATTAAGCCCGAAATAATCAAGGCTGGTAGCGGTCAGGAAAGGATCTTGAACCATGTCTTGAGAGACTTAGGCGAGAAAGGCGGGAAGGCGCAAGAGAGCCGCCCGATAGGCGCTCGCCAGTGACGTGTGGACAAAATCCACGTCAATGATGTACTCCAGTTCGGGGGAAGCGTGCAATAGACGCATCTGAACACTTGCAGAGGCTCATCCAGCAAAGGAAACTTGACCGAACAAACGAGAAAAGTCGAGGCCTATCATACACTTGCAGGATGAAGTGCACCGGCATTTCGGATTTCTGCAGTCATGTTAGCCCAACAAATATCTGCCTGACAGGGGTGGCGTCCATTTATAGCTGGGGAGCTTTGGGGGCAGAATGCTGGGGTCAAGAGAAGCGAGAGCTGAGAGTGAGAAGAAAGGGAGGGAGAAGGAACATCAAATAGGTTAAGTACGAAGTAAGGTTTCAATCACATTCGCTCGAATTGGTGGACCATGCTCAAGGACATCGAAACGACAGAGCCAATGTAAATCACAAGGCAGCCAAGAGATCGTGGTGGGCAACATGGCCAACATGGGCTCAGTACTTCGAGCATGAAATACCGCAACGGTCACACACTAAAATGCACCAAAATGATGACCCTGCTCTAATTCTGATACTAAATTCGTAGTCCCGTACCCGCCACTCCCCAAGTCTCCGAGGCGGCCTCAGGTTGCCTTTATACTGGGCGGGGCGGTACATATCAGACCACCCACGCCCATGCCCAAGCCAGTGATATGCTTCGTATCAACTTCCGAACTGGACCCGAACTACTGGCGGCGATTGTATTACGCAATGAAATACAGAGAGAATTGTGAACTATGAGCCAGAGTCCCTAGTGTAGAGATGGGGCGCTTTACTTTTGCTCATGTGAACGAGAAGGGGAGGCATGGAAGGAATAGAAAGAATTATGATGGCACCCGAGAACACATGCTCGCACGTACCCCGTAGTTTCCATTCGCTGCAATCCAACATGGAAGGCTTACTTCGTACACCTCAGCTTGGCTGCCCACCATCCTCACCGGGGTCTAGTGTAGTCATCTTGAGAATGGGTCTGCGCTCCAAGCACGCCGTGTACCCTCGGCGGCTCAGGAACCAGAGACTAGTCTCGAAATGTTGCCCCCCACACGCACCATCCACGATGTTGATATATATATATATATAGTGTATATATATTTGTGTCCTAAGTAGTTATGATATTGCAACCTTATCCCCAAGCTAATCCACAGACGCCGAGCCAATCAGTCCATATGGCAGTGGAGAGGACATCGCTTGCCATGTTATCCCATGTTATGTACTTCGTATGGCGACAGCGCCAGTCGTACGTTGACAGCGCCGAGGCACGAGGGAGAAGAGCATGGATTCACTTGGTCTCGGGTAGGTGGCACGGGAGTCAAAGAGCAAGATGAACGTACATACACTACTACATACACTAGTTAAGCCACCAGCCACCGGGCCGGTGTTGCCAGTACTACCACTCCATGGTTCAACCATGTTAACATGGATTGCGATTGTAGTGTACGATTGTATTGACGCCAAGTAGAGGACGAAAGGGAAAGTGTGGAGCCGGCGGCGTTTCATCGAGACTTTCCCTTGGCAGTTACTTCCCCGAACAGAATCCCGAAGCCGGTGAAGTTGCGACGCACGAGCTTGTTACAATAGGCCACACTGGTACGAGTATGGATTAATGGCTTGGTCTGTGCTGATATATCCAGAACTCGGCCGACGAACCCTGCACGAAGTCCATTCGCAGATTACGCCCAGTACCGAGGTACATCGTACCTCGTCGATCAGTCAATGGACCAGATGGTGTTGACGGCCCGGCTGCCTCTTGGCAGCTGTGGCGGACTAGCAAACCCAGAACCAAGTTCATAGCGTTTTTTCCTATTTGGGAAAAGTTTTTCTTTTTCTACACACAATCACAAAAGTTCGAGTTCCCACAGGTTATATATCCACACTCAACTCCTTTTAAACTACAATAAGTTGTGAAAATACTTGAAAAATGGTCAGGAAAGGACTCAATTAGTTCTTTAAAAGAAGTAAACCTCTATCACACTAAAGATAGCATCAGATAAGGCTTAGGAAAAAAAGCCTAGCAGCCTATTAATAGAGGAACTTTATAAGGTTACTATATATCTAAGAATCTATTAAATAATAATAGATTAAGATTATAAAATAGAGGTAAATAACTTTATTATCTTTAAAGACTTTTATTAAAATTTAAATATTATTAATAAAATATTTTAGTTATATATAATTAGGAAAGAAGTAAAAATAACTTATTTATAATAAGATATTATATAAGTAAATATATATATATATAATTATTTAATAAAAAAATATACTTTTTAATAAAGGTTATAATAACTTTAAAATAATATTAATATTAAAAAAGAGATTAGTATTATCTTTAATAGCTTTTTAAATTTTAAATATAATATTAATAATATTAATAGCTTTTTTATATAAAGTATTATTATTAATAACTTAATTATATTAAATAATAGTATTAAATATTAGTAAATTATAAAAAGAAATAAATTATAATAGATAATAAGTAATTATATATTTTTACTTCTATAAAACTAGACTTCTTAAATATATTAAATAAGATATATAGATATTATAAAATAATAATAAGATAAATATTTAGATAATAGAAAAAGCTAAATATTATAATATTATCTAAAATATATTTTTATAAAAAGTAGTAGATATTATTAAAAATATAGATTATTAAGTAGACTATAAAGATCTATTTATTTTATAGAATATAATTAAAATAAATATTAGATATATAGATATAAAAAAGATAAATAATATTTTTATTAAATTAACTTTAATAAAATAAATAATATATATATTAATTAGTAATATATTAAAATATTTTTACTTTTTAAAAAATAGACTAGTAATTAAAAAACTTCTATTTAATTACTATTATATATTAGCTCTCTTAAATACTATTAAAGAATTTAATAATAAACTTTATAAAAAATATATAATTAAAGAAAAACTAATATTTATAAAAGTTTTAAAAAATATATATATTACTAAGATATATAAAAATATAAGATCTTTAAATATTATTTTAATAAAGCCTAAAACTAATAAGTTTATTTTATAAAATAATAATTTAAATAAGAAAAGAACTTTATTATTAATATATAAATATTATAAGAAGATCTACTAAGGTGAGGCCTATTGAATACTCTAACTAAAGAAAATCCCTCCCTAGATTTAAAGTATTAATTTTATTAGAAAAATAGCTATAGAATAGATTAAAATACTTAAAGAAAAAAAAGTTATAAAATAATTTAAAAAGAATTAAAAGTTTAAAGCTAAGAAGGTAAATATTAAAGATAAAGAGATAATATTTATTATAATTTCTATAATTATATTAATAAAATTTAATTTTATAATTATCTTTTTACTAGCTTTAATAAATATTAAAAAGCTAATTATTATAAAAGATAATATTATTATAAACTTTAGATCTTAGAAGATAGTTTTTAATAATAAAAAATAGTTTACTAAGCTAGATATAAATATTAAGAAACTTATTATAATAATAAGTATTAGTAAAATAATATCTTTAAAAGAAATTAAAATTATTTATTTTAATATTTAAAACTTTAATAATAATATAAAAAGAATTTTATAGATTATTAATAAAGTTTAATATATTTTAAATTTATATATTAATATAGTTAGTATAAGATATTATAAAAAATAAAGTTTTAAATATAATTAGTATATAAAGTTAATTATTAATATCTATATATTAAAGTTATATATAAAAGTAATTTAGAAGAATAGGCTTAAGTATTTAAATATAGTATTTAACTTTAAATAAAATCTAGTTATAATTATATAAGTAGTAAAAACTAAAGAAAATAAAAAAGTTAAAATCTTAATATAAATAATAATAATAAAGATAATCTATTATTTATTATATTATCTCTATTATTAAAAGATATTAAAAGTAAAAAAAAGTTAAAAAAATATTATATACTTTAATATATAAGAAACTAGTTTATACTAGTAAGAAAAAGATCTTTAAAGCTTATAAAACTATAAATATTATATTTAATTAAGAGAAATTTAATAGATTCTATTATAAAGTATACTATCTTATAAAGTTAACTAAAAAGATTAATAAAAAAAAACTTTTTAAACTTATAATATCTAAAGACTTTTATATTAACTTAATTAAAGTTAAATCTCTATTTATATTAAAGTTTAGATATATTATATATATTATAAAATAGAAGATAATATACTAGTAACTTTATAATATTAAGAATAAGGCTATAGAAATAGTTATAAAAACTATAATAGACTTTTTAATATTTTAGAAAATTTAAACTAACTATAAACCTTTAAGTATTTATATTAATAAAAGTTAAAAGATATTAAACCTATTAATAGAAAATCTACTAAAAGAAAAAGATATTATTTTATAAGTAATATCTTTATATATACTAGCTTAGAATAGTATAGTAAAATAATAAAGAAAAATACTAATTAAAATTATAAAAGCTTTAATAATCTAAAGTAAATTTTTAAAAGAGCTAAGTATCTATACTTTTAAGATAGCTATTATAATATTAAACTTTTTACTTATATTAATAAATAAAGATTATAAAAGCTTATATAAATAATTAATAATAATATTAAACTTATTAAAAGAAGATAAAATTCTATATATTAAGTATTTAAAAATATTTAGATATATTATTTATATTTATAAAAAAAAGTATATAAGCTAGATAAAATTAATAAAATAGCCTTAAAAGTTATAAAAAACTATCTTATAGCTTATAATAGTCTATATAATTATATCTATAATATTTAAATATTAAAATTAAATAAAGTCTTTTAAGTAAAGGATATAAAGTTCTAAAAGATAACTATACTTTTATTTTCTAATATAGAAAAAAAAGTTAAAAAAGTAAGTAAAGCTAATACTATTTTTAAAGATAAAATTATAAAAGTTTAAATAGAAATATTAAATATATTAAATCTATTAAATCTATTAAATCTATTAAATCTATTAAACTTATTAAATTTATTAAATCTATTAAATCTATTAAATAAAAAGAAGACTTCAAAATAAGCTTAACTAATTATCTTATTAATATAAGAATATAAATATAAATATATATAAAAGTAATATAATACTTAAAAATATTAATAACTAATACTTATATATATATTAAAACTAGTTTTATATTTAATATATAAGTTAAAATTATAAAAAATATTAAAAATAGACTTAATTTTTAATTTAAAGCTATAAGAAGAAGTTAACTTTAAAGATAATATTATATTAAAATTATAAAATATAAAATTTTATTTTATAATATTAAAAATAAATATTTAAACTATTAATATATTAAATAATATATTTAAGTTATATAAGGAAGCTATAAAGTATCTAGACTTTTAAAGAAATATAGCTTTTAGTAATAAAGAAATAAATAAAGACTTTAAAAAATAAAAATATCTAGATTATTATAGAATATTTAAAAGAAATTAAAGTTATTTTATAGAATTAAGTTTATAATAAAAAAACTAATAAAACTAGTAAAGTTATTAAATATTAAATTTAATAAGTAATATATAGTAACTTTTAATTAAAAAACTAAAATATTATAAAGCTATATTTAATAGTAATATAAATACTAAGTTTTTAAATATTTATAGTATTTATTACTTATATAAGCTAGCTATACTTAATATTTAACTTTAATATAATATTTTTACATATAAATATATTAAAGAAAATAAAAGTATATATTATATAACCTTTTAAATTAAATAAGCTAGATAATAATTATATATACTTTATTAGAAAAGCTTTATATAGTTTAAAGTAAATACTTTTATAGTAATTTAATTATATTATAAAGAAGATAGTATTTATAGGTTTTAAAACTTCTAATAGTAGACTATACTTTTTAAAATATAAAAATATTAAAATAACTATTTTAATTTATATTAATAACTATCTAATTATAGCTAAGATAGAAAAAGATATAATAGTAATTAAAAATAAACTTTAGAAAGCTTATAATTTAAAAAAGATAAGTCTTATAAAGGAATTTTTTAGATTCTAAATAAAAAAAAATAAAAAATAAGTTTCTATTAATTAAAAGAAGTTTATAAAGAAGATCTTAAAGAGATTTAATTTTAAAAATATAAATTTAATAAAAATACTATTACTAATAATATTCTAAATATCTTATCTAAAACTAAAAAAAGATATTAATAAAAAAGCTATCTTAAAATATTACTATTAAATAAGATATATTAACTACTTAATAATTAGTAGTTATCTAAATATTAGTTTTACTATATTAAAGCTATTAAAAGCTAATAGAAGCTTAATAAAATAATATTTAGCTATAATAAAATATTTATTTTAATATCTAATAAAAGTAAAGTTATATAATATTATATATAATAATATAAATATAATATTAGTAAATAAAAGTCTTATAGTTATATTAGATATTAGCTTTAATAATAATTAAAATAAAATATTAACTATAGATTATATTATATTCTTTACTAGAAGCCTTATTATTTAGAAGAGTAGCTAATAATTATATATTACTTTATTAACTATTAAAATTAAATTTATTAACTTTACTTTAATTAGTTAATTACTTCTTTAGATTATAAAGTTATATAATTAGTTTAAATAAAATAAAAAAATCTAAAAACTTTTAATAATTATAATTAATAATAAAAATATAAAAGTATAAGTATTAAATTTATTAAATATAGTATATATAAAATATATAGATTTATATTATAACTAGATTATTAATAAAATTATAAATAAGTAAAAGTTTAATATTAAATATATTAAAATAAATAAGATACTAGTAGATAGCTTTATAAAACTATTATATAAAATTAAATATAAAGAATTTCTTTATTAACTAGGTATTAAAAATATTAAAATAGAATATAAGATTAAAGAGATAAAATAAGGTCTTAATTGAAGATAGAAAATATAGTTAGAAAGATAAAATAAGACCTTAATTAAGGCTAGGAAATAAGACCTTAATTAAAACTAGAAAATACTATAGAAAAAGATATTAGGAAAAATGATAAAAAGATTAGAAAAAGGATATATTTATAGTAAAAAATAGCTGTAAGTATATTGATGAAAAAGTTTAATTAAAATATTTTATAGATATTAGTTCTAGTTTTTTCTTAGTTCTTAGTTTAAGAGGGGATGTTGATGGCCTGGCTGCCTTTTGGTAGCTGTGGCGGACTGGCAAACCTAGAACCAAGTTTATAGTGTTTTTTCCTATTTGAGAAAAGTTTTTCTTTTCCCACACATAATCACAAAAGTTCGAGTTCCCACAGATGGTATTATTGAGTATTAATCAATATAACATGGACGAGGATTACTAACCTTGCCCGCCGCGTACTATCCCCAGCCGGGATTTGAAGTGGACAATCGACTCGGCTGATAGATGTGGTTAACGCAAGAATATCATTTCATCACCGAATGCGATTGTACGACCCCCATCGATATGTATTGACCATAATTGAGCTGTCGCGCGATAACTTCAGCGCAAGACAGCAGCCTTTCTAGATTACCTGACGACAACAATCAATATACCACCCAAGGCGGGTCCCACAGCCCTACATGCACATCAAATCGACATCAATGCAATGCTGTCAATCATTTCATGTGTCGGTCCCTCTACGAAGACTGTCCCTGGTCGCTGGTTGGGTTGGTCGCTACAAGACACAAACTGGGAATAACCTGCGTACAGGCGTCCTTGGTGGGTAAAGTGCTGTCTATGTGTTGTCTGGCATCATCTTTGGACACACACCAAGATGCAGGCTGAGCAATCAAGCTCACGGCGTCGGTCGCTTCATGTCTTGGTTCTTGAGACGATTAGAGAAAACATCAATGGGATACTTCAATGTTGTATCTCGTACACAGCACAGGATAAGGTGTGTAGTGTACGAGGTACTTCAGATGAAGTACTTGCATGCAGCAAAAGTCGGGATATTGTAACATTTCGATTATTCTGTGAAATTGTGTGCTCCTCAACGGCTCGATCTCATTGGAAGCTCAACGCCTCCGTGCAAACTGGGACTTGTGCAGCGAGTCCGTATCCCTTCATAATTACTTCGTATTGATTGACAGTTTATGTACGAAGTACGAGGGAGAGTACATGGACCCTGCACTTTCCATGAGTACACTAGAAGGCGAGCAGACAATCGAAGGAGTTGTGACCCTCGGGCCTTCAAGTACATCAATTGATACTTGTACGATGTACACTGCCAAGTGCCAGTCCTCCCCCAGAGCCACCAGCTAGAGTCCTCCCACCCAATTCCATTTCCTTGTCACTCCCTGACCTTCTTCATCCTCTGCACTCCCACTCACAATCACTCTCACCGGTTTCTTTCCATTGCCCTGCCTTGGTTTCTGTCTCCGTTCTCCGTTGCGTTTGAACGCCCGCCCTGCTACTCGCGGAACTGCACACCACCTTGAGCGTAGCTCTGCCGGGCGAGCAAGCACAAATTAATAAACCCGGCGTCCATCGTCATGGCCCACCCAACCAATAAGGCGGCAGACGGCCTCGATGTAGGCGGTCATACATCAACACAGGTAGGCGCTCGTTTATCCCCCCTAACACCATCTGCCGCATTTTTTTTTTTTTCTTCTCCTCTCACCAGATTGATTTGTGACTCCCCCTCCTGCCCAGCATGTCGTCTACCCTTGGGCCTTCGCCCCCCCGATGGAGGTCAATACATCTAATTCATCATCAGAATTCACATTACCCCAGCAGTGATGACCAGCCTATCCTGAAGCGGAGCAGGGCCAGCCTCTCCTGGGATGGTCGTCCCGTGAAACGCTCCTCTCTGGCAGCCGCCAACATTCCTGGTGCACCGACGGCCGCCTGGTCGCCTCCGGCCGGGTTTACCGGTTGGGTTAAGAATGCCCATCCAACAGCTAACGAGCCAAAGCACGACGTTGCCACCCGTGAGGTGTACGACGACATGCTAATAGACCCATCCCGCCCGGTTCCTGACCCCTTTCTCCGTGGATCCGGGAGCCATCCAGACCGACCCTCTCCCCAACGTAAGCGTCAGAATCATGAAGGTATGCCTGGTTTATTATTACTATATACACTTCAAGGTTACCTTACATGCTCTTTGCAATCACTTTCCAAGTATCTCGTCATGTATTAGTCCAAGCCGAGGCATATCCTTGCGGGTTATTGGCTGCGTTTACCCCCCTCTCACCGCTCCCATATAATACTCAACCCAGCCCCCTTTCCTCCACCCCAAGTCTTCATCCCAGATATCCCTTCTCTGGCAGCGCTTCTGGGTCACGCCACTGTCTTGCTACTGTGACCCAGACACTGGCGCAAATCGCACGAGACAGCATTTCTCACCGTTGACGGCATGATACGCCTGGCGGATCGCCGGCAGCCCACCGCCAGTGTCATACGGTTGCAGTCACTAGCCGTGCTCAATGCACTTGTGCTCAGGGATCACTGGTAGCCAAGCCATTGTCGCAATCCGCTCGTATTCTATGGAGCGGTTGTTGAAACTACATTGATTTCTCCGTGCTCACCAGCAGAGACTCTGTGTACCTACACCTTGTAAGAGAACAGCCGCCGAAGCAGGTCTAACCGGAGCACTTTTGCACCTATAGAATCGGAGCCGGGCGTCGTATTTCAACCCCAAATTTCCCTTCCTTCATCTTCTCCAACGACATCTCGAACTCCTGCCTGGGACCCGCAGATGCCAACTCGTACCGCTTCAGAAACGTGGAATATCCAGACTCCACTGACATCGGCCGAGCGTCCCTACTCCTCCGGTGGCCTTCCAGATCCGTCATTAGCACCATCGGAAATTGGCGATATCAGATACGACTCTGATGTATGGCTCTACCCCCCTAGGAACACGTCTTTCCGCGGCAGGTCCTCCGACATGCCACCTAACCTACCAAAAGTGGTGTCGACTATACGAGCTGACGATGAATTCCGTAGACAGGCCCCCTCTTTGTCTCTATATCCTCATCCCGCATACCAATTTCGTGAATTTGAACAACGCTTACCACAGTCCCACCGAGCGCCAAACGTCCGTCAACCGATCATGGAAGGGGACAACGCAGCATCGGACCCCTTCTCGAGTAACCAAGGCGTTGAAATGCACCAGTCACGCCTAGCTCAGTATGCCACCATCCCTCAGTATGCCATTTCTAATGTCCAGAGAAATGTGGGGTTGAAGAGTGAATTTCCCGAGAGGACTTCGCCTCTCGATGCTCAAAGTGACAGATCAGTGACGAGCCAGCCGAAATCGTTTCAGTTGTCTTCGCCGACTCAATCGGAGGCCCGCTGCGAGACTGTCCCATATCCTTCTCACCATCATGTTATGCAGGGTCTAGCAGTCCAAATACACAATCCACAATCTCACGGAAATATGCCGCCATCTAGTTACAATCTTGGCCTACCAGCACCCCATGGGCCGACTCATTCCAGTAGCAGTAACCGTCCAATCCATCCCCCGATGATGGACTCACTGGCACCCCAGGGCTCTAATGATTCGTCTCCGGTTAATCAGTTTTTTGTCAGGCAAGCCGAACGTCACCACACTCTCCCTGGTCAGGTCGTCGAGAACAACTCCTCAGTGTTTCATTCTGAACTTCATCGGCACGGGTACGGCTCAGACGTATCAGTACAGGCCAGCATTGTGGCAGGGCCTCATTCCCTGGGGTATATGCCTGCCGACATGGCACTTTCTCGCACCCACCAATACGAGCAGCAGCGACAGGATGGTTCCCAAAATGACATCTATGGTCAAGGAGCCATACACTTCGAACATCCTGGTTTGCAGGTTAAAAGTTCTATAACGACCCATTCGGATCGAAGTCGCACCGTGGGCTCCGACAACGCATTGTCTCGTGAATCTCCCTCCGTTGAGGAAGCCGAACAATTTAGTAGCGAAGACTTAGATTTGGGGCGTGAGCCTGACGGTCGAGATTCTCCCTCTTCAAGGGTGACGAAGAAAACACGCGCTGCTTTTTCGGAGGATGCGCGACGGGAAACGGGAGAAACGCGCAAGACAGGCGCTTGCATTCGTTGTCGTTTTCAGCGCTCTCGAGTAAGGGTCCACCCTTCCTCCCTTTACTTTTTATAATCCTTAACCCTTCACCTTAGAGAGGCATATTGGACCTCTGGTAAGTTCGATGCTGTATTTTCCAAACTAACATCTGCAACTCAGTGCAAACCCGACCCAAGCGATCCCAACAGGGAGTGCCAGACCTGTCGAGACGTCCAAAAAGAATCAAAAAAGGTCATCCATCGACTTCCATGTCTACGCTGGAAACTTGCCGATGTCACACTGAGCCGGTCAGACGCAGGTCCCCAGGGTTGTTTGAATCTGACCCAGCGGTGGCAAGGGTTCACGATGAGAGACGTCGACGACTGGTGCGGCGAGGGCGTTCGAACAATTGCGCTCACCCTTGGTATCTCCCCCGTCCCGATAATTCTTCAAGTCAAGCGATTCAAGCCTGCGGCCGGCGATATTACATACCGGTGTTGGCGCGATGGCAATGTTGCGAAACGGACGGAACTTGAGCCTTATGCACTAGCAAGTATACGCCAAGCATCCCAGGCGCTCAAGGAATACATCAATGCGAATGTCATGAACGCTCTTGCCATGGTTACGGAGGACGAGAACAATGACGAGTTGATCCGCGAAACATTTCGGTGGGTGATCCGGCAGTATCATAATCTCAGGGTAAGCCACCCGTTGGTTGTTGGCAGAAGTTCGGTCTATAGCTGCTCCGGAATACGCTGACATGATGGCGGGACGGAAAGGTGGAAGGACTTTCCGATCATGAGCAGCCTGAAGAGTGGAAATTCTTAGCCGATGTCCTCCGACTCTGGCTCGCAATCAGTAAGTTCATACATAACCTCTTGACTTTACCATAGATATGGGACCTCTCCTTGCCCGCTAACCAATTCGCAGGGCACACCGTCGGATCGTCGCACATCTGCGGAGAGGATAAGCTAGGCATGCAGCCCGAGTTGAATGACCAGTCGTACCCGCTCTACGGCCGCGTGTCCACCCCTCGGATGGTCGTCGCGCAAAACGATAGCATCAACGCCACCGACATCATTTCGCCGCTGCGGAAAAGGTTCCTCAAGCAGCTAGAGAACCGTTTTAAGGCGAACAAGCCTCGAAGTTGGTTCACTCTTTATCTCGCCATATTCATATTCCTCCACAGTGCGTCTGTGGTATCGGCAGACCGCCGGCGGCATGGCAGAGAAAACGGAGCTCAGGTATGGATGCAGAATCCAAAACCGTCTACCCAAGCTTTAACGGCTTGCTCACACAAAGCGTTCCTGTTTCAATATAGAAGGGCTATACCCTACCCAGATTTGTCGAGGAATTGCATTTCGGCGCCAACGTCCTACTTGCCTATTGGCATTATTACCGCACTGACGAGGATCCTCTCGAGGTCACATGCCTTGACCGGCATAGATCTCGTCTGGTAGACTTGACCGCTGAGCAATTCACGTTTATCAAGAAGAGTTGCAAGGCGATGCGGGAAAAGAGTTAGTTAAGCCCACTGCTCTCCAGGCGGCCACCCTTTTCTCAGGCCGGATCTCCGTTGCGTACTGACCAATTCTGGCAGGAGAGACATTCAAGTATGCCGTGAACTGGGACGATCAGTTGTACTGGGTATGCCGCATGTTTGATCAAAAATGGGAGATCGGAGAATCCTTCACTGCGTAACACTCCTCGATTTCGTCCTTGGAGTTTTGTGAGGAAGCGCAATGGATCATCATTGAAACAAATACATGGATAAATGCCAAAAGGGTCGTTTTTAAACTACCGAGGAAGAACAAGGGAGACAGGAAAAAGAAACAAAGATATATAAACGTTATCTAGGCTAGAGGCACAAGGATGGGGTAGGAATCATCAGGGCAGGCAATCTAGGACGGAATGGGAGAATGCTCTAGGAAAGAGGGGGACCTCCAGAATCAGGCACTGTTTTGTTTAATTGAGAGGCAGCCTTTTTTAAATACCAACAAAGCAGTCGTTGTCTATGAATTGTCCGCATTTTACAAGTTGGTTCATTCCCAGTTGGAGAACGCTTGCCACCTGTCTCGAAAGTTGTGTCGTCAAGTGAAGTCATCCTCCACTGGTCCTTATCAACACGTGACTATAGATAAGCTAATAAGTTCAGGTGAACTGGCCTCTTTCGACACGTCCAGCTTGCAGCAGACATAATGACAAGCTTGGAGATTCCCCTTGACCACCAACGACAATTTCTCTTCCTCACCAACACTACCTCAGACAAAGTCCCGTCAACCAGCACAAGAAAAACTTGTCACGAAAGAGAGTCAATTGCCGTTCTATATCTCGATCCACACCTGTGAAATCGCCCTTTCCACAAACGTGTTGAGCTACACTGCTCTCACCGAGCTACAAACAAGTTTCCGATCTTCGCTCTCTTGACATTGAGCAACAGAACTGCAAATTGCCGGCGATTTGGAACCGTCGACGAAAAGGACAAACCCAACTTCGAACCCCCCTCTTGATCACAAAAACAACAAACGCACACACACACACACACCCCGCAACAATGGACCAAGACAAGTTCGACTTCATCCCCCTCTCCATAGACCCCAAAACCAAAGCCGTCGCCTACGGCCCACAACCCACCCCACGCGCCCTCGAAGCCGAACTCAACCAACTCAACATGCTCACGTACATGCTCAACACGCTCGAAGGCCCCCTCGGCGTCCCCCCGCCCCCCATCCCCGTGGACCCCAAACGCAGCGCGGCCGTACACCGGCTCCGCGACGCGGGCAACGCCGAATTCCGCAAGGGCAAATACGACGACGCGGGACGTCTGTACACGATGGGGTTGCAGATGGCGCTGTCGCGGCCGCCGTGGGAGAGGTCGCAGCTCGTGAGGGAGGAGGTGTCGGCGCTGTTCGCGAACCGGGCGCAGACGTGCATGGCGCTGCGGAGGTGGCCGGAGGGGGCGACGGATGCCGAGGCGAGCGTGGAGGCGAAGAGGGTGGGGAATACGAAGGCTTGGTGGAGGAGGGGGAAGTGTTTGATGGAGATGGGGAGGTTGAGGGAGGCGAAGGAGTGGGTGGGGAGGGCGCTGGAGTTGGAGGGGGAGGAGGGGGATTTGGTGACTTTGTTGAAGGAGATTGATGAGGCTATTGAGAAGGCGAAGGTTGAGTCGTAGGGGGTTAGGATATGATGATGTCTTTGAGGAGAGGGCGATGTGATAAGGGCGATGATGACAAGGAGCAGCAGGGCAATCACGCAGGTCCATGGTTTACTACCGTTGTATCACGAGGCTAAGGTTTGCATTCTACTTTTCCCCTTTTTTTTTCTTCTCATAAAGTCATTCCCCAGCAATATACATAATAAAGGAGGATTTACAATGTTCGCAACTTGGGTAGTGTTTTTTGTGCTCGATTTTAGGGATTTGACTAGAGCTGTGATCTTGAAGAAGGTCCCGAAGTACGAGATACCCCAGCTCAAGCAGTGATTACTATCTCCCCCTTTCCTCTTGAACTTCACATTGTAACTTTAGAACTGGGGAGGGGGATACAAAACTAAACATCCACTCCACACTGGAGAAGCTCGAGATGGCACCTAGTCAAGGGAAAACAAAAGGAAAAAAAACTTCCACCAGCTTTACCAACATCCCAACTCCGCCCTCACATCCATCCGCCATGCAATAAATACACTAGCACCCTGTCTTGGGGAAGTCGAGTCCTTTGAAGTTCAACCGTTCCCTCTCCAAGGCACGAAACGAACTCGTGCATCCTTTGTATCGTGACGACTGTTGCTCATTAAGGCAGCAAGGGCGCATGGTTTAGTGGTATAATTCCTCTTTAGCATAGAGGCGGTCCCCGGTTCGATTCCGGGTGCGTCCAGCTTTCTTTTTCTTCTTCTCTTTTTAGCCTTCCTCGCATTGGAACTCGGAATAGCATTGGTAGTATGGTTTCTTTACAATGGCTTGACAGAAGGAGAAGGCTGCTTCTCTTAGATTAAACGCCAAATTCTGGCAACTACAGTCCTTGGTCTAGAGTCCAACGGCTCCTGCTTATCAACGGTTTTGCCCGCCAAGACAGCATTCCTCCCTCATCGCACCCTAGGAATGCGGACGGTTTAAGTCATGTTGTCAAGAAGGGCTGGACTTCAGCAGACGATGTATATTAAACCGACAAAACAGAAACCCCGAAGACACCAAGTTCTTTCCAAGACCCATACGCCCAAACAGATTCATCAAATGCATGCTAGATCCATCCTACAGTCGTCGTTTCGCCCAGTTATGAACAAGTCCCCTCTCCCGCTCGACCATGCCCTCCAGCGTGTTTAATCTATGGTTATCTTCGCCTGGGATGTATGTTGCCGTGCATGCTTGGAAAGATGTCGATTTTGGAATCCTGGGTTCGTCCTCCCGTTCTTCTTCTCTTTGATCATTGCCTGCCATTGCACAATTTTAGACACTCATGGCTGGCCGACTTAGGAGAATGGGTGTTAATTCGAAAAGGTCAAGACCAACGATGCCCCACGAAAAAGAAAAGGTGATTTCGACAAAGAAACATGCGAATATTCTGCTAGGCAACATCGGGCTGTTTGCTCTGAGGGATGAGGCGGAAAAAAAAAAGTGGTAGACCCAACACGTCGACACCGGTGTCGGTCACGATATATTCGGCAGGCGGGAATGGCTCGACGAACCAAGCCCGCAGAAAAAGTTGAGGTTTGCTTCCATGCAGACGATGGCAAAGGAAAAATAAGCCACAATAAAAGGAAAAAAAAAGTGAAGAGGCGGCCCTGGATAAGGACTAGGTCCTGCGTTGAGCGTAACTGACTTGCGCTGATGGAGAATTCGTGAGGGTATTTATCAATGGCGGTTCAGCGGGTCGGGAGATGTAACAGGTGCAGGATCCGAATATGGTGTCGCAAGTCGAGAGAGGTCATATTCTAGTCATTCATCCGCCCTTCCCGATTCCCCGATTTCAATTCCCGCCCCAAGTTTAACCAAAGTAGGTGGCGCTGAAGAGACAATCCCCAAGTTCCCGATATTTCGCAGAAGAAAACAAGTTCGTCCAAGTACCAGATAGAGAGCAGACAAGCGCATGTTGAAAGGAGTTGGCTTATAACAGGTTCGCGGAGAAGATATGAGCTTCCCTTCAGCCCGTTTACTGCGCCTTCTCGTTGAGAGCCAGGCTCTTACCCCGTGGCCTCATGACGGCATCCTGAGAAGACATACGACGATCGAGGGCACGTTCGAGCTTGGCGCCGAGGGCGAGCTTGCTTAGGTACGCAGACTTCTCCTCGCTGAGAGTGACACGCTGCTGAGAGAGAGCCTTGTTCTCCATGCGCTCGAGACCGTTGGTGATTTCGCGAATTTCGTTTTGGGCGGAATCGGTAGTCTGAATGGTGGGAGTGAAGCTGTATGTGCTGTAGCGCACCGAGGTACGGGCCTGTGGAAGTCGAGGGCAAATCGGTTAGCACGAGCTTGGCAGGCAGTGAAGTGGGGAGAGGCGTTCACAAGGCGCAGGAACGCAGCTGCCTGATGTCGTCACGATCGCATGGGACGGAAGAGTATAATTCGCCTTCTTCCAACGTCGTCGACCAGCCCTCCTCGCGACAAGCCGTCGGGTACCTTCACATAGAACCAAAAAATCAAGCGCGGCGAACTTACCGAAGGTGCCATGATGGGTCGAGAGGAGTCCAATGAATTGGGCATGTTGAAGTGTGGAGAAGTACTTTCGGGGGGAGACGTGGGAGAAAAGAATATTTGTAGTTTTGGTCGATGTGACACTGTCAGGGACGCAAAGGACCAAAGGCTTGAATCAGGGAAACAGGACCAGACCAAACAATGAGTTGATGAGAGGTGGATACTGTGTCGAGCGAAGAAAGAGATTGAAGTCGGAGAGGAGTATTAAAAGAGGGCCCTTGTTAATAGTAGGGGGAACAATGGGTACAAGTGGATCAGCAAAGGGGGAAGGGGGTGAAAGGCACGATCTGAAACGGGAAGTTGATCTGCGAGGTTCGGCGACAATACGGAATATGATTTGGCGAAGGCTGCGTGAAAGAGTCGAAGCGCCTGGCTGTGATTCCTTGATGGAGAAGCGAATGGGTATCGTATTCCGGCGAGGTGTGAAAGAGTTATCTTGTGGAAGAGGGTAAGGGGATTCCAACGATGTTTAAGGAGTCACCAAATCGTGCATGTACTTCGTACTTCAATGCTGTGACGAAGTAATCTTTAGGCAGAACGGGACAACTGGAAGGAGAAGTACGAAGTAATGAAATTGAAAATATTGATGAAAATAAGTCGGAAATCTGGGATGTGACGCTGTGGGCTTAATAGGCGACACGGTGTGGTCCTCAGTGCTCCTGCCCTGGGTCCGTCCTTGGTCCCTTGGTCCCTTCCCTTGATGAGTGGAAGGTACTCCCTATTTTCTGTTGTACTTCGCACACCTGACACTTCCTAGAAGGAACGAATTGGACCGTTTGGTTGAAGTGTCCACAGTGAAACACTAGCACTAGGCCAAGTGACGAGATTGCAAGACGGACGCACGGGTCGAGTCCAGAGGGGTTCCCAGAGACGAAGAGATCAATACAATACGGAGAGCAGGGACTTGTATACTTCGCTTCGTGCCCCCAAACTGATGTACAACGTAATTACTACTTGTGGCTTAGCATTGATCGATCAAGGATTTCGCCGTGGTTGTGTCCGCGTTTGGGTTCTTAATTGCTCCTCGTTCAAAGAAAGAGAATAGACGGCAGTGAGGCAGGCATTACTGCGACTTCGCGAAGAAACGGAAGAAGGGCATTAAGGAAACCCCATGTGACTCAAGATACCCTTCCGATGCGAGTTTACGATGCGACGATAAAAAATTGAGTCTGGCGAATTCTGGAGAGCAAGATGTCCTCGTTCGATACCCCCAACAGGACCCTGGAAAACATTATCCAAGCGGGCTCCAGAAGCAACAGCCCAACTGGTCAGTCCCTGCAAAGTGGAGATGTGATAAGGAAGACAATTGTATAAGGTACTCGTAACTCTTTGAAGCACTCGTATGTGTTCATGTACTCCATACTTTATCAGGTATCACATCCCGCAGGGAAGTGACGAAGCGAGGGCTCGTGGCAAGAACGAGTGAGGGTCTGCATGGTTTCAACGGGGCCTGGGTGCCCTGTTTGGCTTTGGCGAGCCCGAAAAGGTGCGAGCCAATTTAGGCTTCCCCGATGGACGAAGCACACTACACTACTAGTAGTGTCATGGACGAAGTACCCAGCAAGCCCAGAAACGAAGTACTTCGTACATTGTTATGGATCCCAAAAGAAACACCATGAGGGACGTCGTGAAGAGGCGGTCTCACGTCTTAATATTGTGTCAGTCATCCCCCCTCTATTTTCCTTTTTTCTCCCTTATTCCCTTCCGATTCGAACGTGCGCTGCATACCGTGGCTTTTAGACCGCGGGATGGGAATAAAGTTTTGTTAACGCCAATGACATAATGCGTACATGGTAACTGCCAGATGAAGGACTCGGGATGAGTGAGTTTGGGGCACGTGGTAATAGACGTAATCCTAAAGTTCAGTCTCGCAACTGCCCTGTCCACGAATCGAGATGGACTTGATGTTTCCTGTCAAGTACCCCGTACTTCGTACTTCACACGAGTGTCACAATCTTCCATGGATGGTGTGGTGACGACGACAGTCAAAGCAAGCAACATGAGCACCCTTCGTTCCTCTCTTTCTCCACCACGCCATTGTCTGTCCAAAGGTACTTCGTCCACTTCGTCCACTTGACCAGTCCCGACTTCTCCGCGAGACCGTGCTACCCGTGGTGCCTACCCGACGCCCGCGTAGCTTCTCGCTCGCACTTCCATCCTTCCACGGCCAACAACCGCTGCCACCCCCAAGATTCCAGAGGAAATCGCGGCAAACACCTACGAATAAGTCTCGTACGAGAAGGCAAGCGTCTCCCAAAGTAGAAACCGCTTGCCAATTCGAGCAAACATTATTATGGCCTCGTATGACCGCCCGTGCGAGTCCATTGCTCAATGTTCCAAGGTAATATTTTGGAGGAATGTACGAAGTACGAAGTAATAATTGTAATGGTACCTCCATCATTAGTGCAAGATATGGGCAGATCATTGGGGCTATCTTGGCTTTCTTGATGGCCAATTTCTGAAAAAAGAAGGGCACCAATCCCTCCTTCTCCCGGTCACTTGCCCAGGACCCACATCCTCTCAGGCTACCGAGCTAGGACAGGGCAGAGACCATGTCAATTTGACCGCAAGCCACCTTCAAGTCGCCGGCTGGAAGGAGCAAGCCAGGCGCCACGGAACATCTTACAAAGAAAGTACCCCGTACCTCCAAAGTTGGTAGTTCTCTGTGCTCACTGCTCGCTGCTCACTACTCCCAGAACATGAAGTTAATTTCTCTCCTCGACGTCTCGTGAGTCCTCGATTTCTGTCTTCTTTTGTCTTGTTAGCGCGAGCCAAGCCTTCGTTGCTTTTATCAGAAAGCCAGACTATTCCTTCGTTCGAGCTTAGTGCATTGTCGAGTCCCACCCCGCCAAGTCCATCGTTCTGTCGACCAGGCCAAGTGCAGTGCAATAGCCGCAGTTCCTGTATACCACCACGAACAGGTTCCATTCATTCCTTGCTTTTTCTTACCACCAAGATCGGTTGTCACTCAGGAGGCTCCCTCTTGCCCGTCCAAAATACGATGTCGAAGTCAGGCAGCCTAACGGTCGAGATATTGACTGGCACTTTTCAGACCAAGTCTTCGTATGAGCATGACGTGAGGACAAAATCACCATTCAGGCCGCGTCCACCGTTTGCCGATAAGCAGGAACACCTGGAAACCCTGGCATTCGCTTCCAAACTCGCATGCTTCCTCCACGTGGCGAATGATAACAACCCTCCCGTCCGATTGCGCCCGCATGGTTTCCTCGCGCATTAATGTCGGGGAGATCAACTTACCTCGTGGCTTATATAGTACGCTGCATTATGAAGTACATCGTACTTCACAGAGAATGCTCGCCTCCCGCTCTACCGTGGTAACGTGAAGAATAACATCCTGGAGTCGCTTGGATTGATACCCTCCACCGTGGCCACGCGAGAGGGACCGAGCGCGCTGGCAGAATTCAGGAACCATACATGTTGGTACATGGCGCACCGCACCCGTGAACAGTATGTTACATACTTCGTACTTCACGAAAGAATTATTCGGACCACTGGGGCAAAGGTAAGTCAAATGAGACATGGCTCTAAGCCTTATACTTCGTCTCTACGAAGTACTCAATTGGCGGTTGGGAGACACACATTTGGAGGTCTCGGATTCATCCTCAACTCTGATGCCACATGGTACACACCACCTACCCATTTATGGGCGTCAGACCTAATGGGTGCTCGGGGGCACGGGTAGTTTCCAAGTTTACATAGAAATCGTCCTGGTTCTCTTCTCGACCACGGAAACAATTCGGCGAAACACAACCTGTAGCTAGTTCAGCCCTGAAAAACCACAGGAGGAACGGGACCCCATCTGACGTTCAAGATCCCTGTCTGACCACGTTTCCACACCTGAACCACGGTTCTCAGACAGATGGCGTTGACGGATTTCGCTTGGCTTGATATTGCACGACGAAGTAGTGTAGTGTCGATGCCAACTACGAAGTAAACCGCAGGTTATTACTTGATTCAGCCAGCCTGGCCATCCTGTATTTTATTGCGGTTCCAGAATAGGAAAAAGGGGCCAAGATTCATATGGCATGTTCCCTTTGCCATCCTGTGTGCTTCAGCTGGCCACAGTCCTCACGAGAGCCCGTCGTGCGATCCTTGCATTAGCAGTTTCTTCAACCAGCAAGTTTAAGCTTTCTTGCATACGCTAATAGGGCAGAAGAGATTACCATATGTCGTTTGCTAGCGATATTCCGTACGAAGTACGAGGTCCAATACTTGGGCCGCTCCGAGCCGATCGGGATGTGGTCAATGGATTGAATTTGAAGAACAATAATTCCTGTTTTTGGAGATAACTAAAGAAGAACACCGAGGAGGCGTTTAGCTGAAGCGGACTACTATGCCCGTTTTCCTCCCCCTTTAGCTTTCAGAACCGGCCTAGCACTCGGGTTCGCAAACACGCCATCTCGGGAGGAACCTAGTCGCAGGAACTGGCGAGATGGAAATAATGCCTCCCAAGCTGAAATCGGAAAACTGATCAACGTACTTTGATATCACAGGCATACAAAACGAGCCACATTCGCCGAAACCCGCTTTCCTGGCGAAGGTATGCACGCTTGAAGACAGATAGTTCCTAGATCATGAATCACGTCGGATGACAACTCGTTTCTTCATTAACATTAATACTCAACAAAGGCGCTCGCGCCAAGATCCGCCGTTTCGAATTTCGGAGTCACCAGGACTCCGATTCCATTCTGCCATAGCCCTCCGGGCCTTCCGCCGAGATTCCTCACTTTCAGAAGTTCTCGCAATCGCCTTTGCTCAGTCACGTCTGTGCGGAACTGGCAATGTTTGGTCAAAGCCAACGAACGATCAACGCCCATACTATCTTTTTTTTTTTTCCCTCCCCACTCCACCATGGCACAGCCCATCTAATGTATATCGCCCTCAGATCTCGTCCTTTCATGGGATATGGGTCATTCAATGACGTCTGCTCTTTTGACCTTTTTCGCCAGTCGAAGCGTCCTTTCCGACGGCGGTGTAGTCCAAGTCGATCTTAAAGCGCGAAGATAAGTCTCCTGAAGAGGCTCCGGACGACTCCGAGTCCGGGAGAGCTGCAGCCAACGAGTCGTGACCAGTTGTACGGCTGCCGCTTCCTTTCCGGACGCCCCCATACGCAATATCCGGGGTTGGCGGGTTGCTCATGCCTATTTTATTCAATTTAGTTCAGCTCAGCTCAACTACGCGATGATCCAACGACTCCTTAGGGGGGACTGAGGCGAAAATCGGGGTTTACTGACTGAAATGGGTGCAGTTCTTGCAACATCCGTGGTCGCAAGTGGTCTCAAATGCCTCAACCTCGAAAGTTTCGGGGTTTCTCTTGAGCCTCGCCGCCGGCATCGTGCACCAGCCCCGCGTGTTGGGACCTTGCTTGCAGGCGCAACATGTCCAACTGCCCTCCATGTCTTTGAACTGGCAGTTCTGAAGCGGACAGTTGGTGGTGGTCTGTTGACTCGGTGCGAAGGTTGTACTCGAACATGGCGTCTCATAACCGCCGTCCAGGTCCAGTGATGCCGAGGGACAGTAATGCCATGTCACCGAGGTATGCGAGCAAGGGTGGATGCGGGGTTGGCCGTGACACATCCTGAAGACGAGGTGTGTCTAGCTTCAAGTCTTCAAGTATTGGTTAAAGTGGTTTTGTGAAGTCTTTTTGTGGGTTTTTTCTCGTTCCACCCTCTTTTCCCTCTTTGGGTTATTTTTTTTTTTTTTTCGGATTTCCCCCAAGTTCAAAATGAAGGGTGAGAACGGGAAATGACGATGCGGGGCCGGAAGCAATTCGCCGATTCTCTGTGCTCACTCGCGCCGCCCAGGCTCTTATCTGGGGACTAAAAGAATGATGACGAGTTTTGGGAAATTTTTTGAGAAGGCCGTCCAACTAGATTTCTATGCATACCTCGAAAACAAGAGAAAATGGCGTCTTGCCGAGTTCTCTTGACGACCTTTTATATCCTCAGTTCGCGCAGCGTTCTTAGAGATCGGAAGATGCCAGCTCTAAGAAATCAATTAATCAAGCGTTGAGCTGTCACCACCGACCAACCAAGGCTCGTTTGGCAACATCCGCCGTGGACTTGAGGACCGACGAGGGCACGGTTTCTCATTGACAAGCTGAAGACAAGAGCTTGTCAAACCCAATGCGGTATCAAGGCGGAGAGAACGCCTCGCCACCCTCAAACATCATCAGGTGGGATCGATCTCTTATCGACGTCGAGGGCACGTTTTTCCCTGGACAAGGATAGACAGCTCCGACGAACCGGAGATTTTTTTTACTTTTTTCTTTTGCAGTTGTGCAAATCCTCATCCCAGGCACCCTGCAACCCGCCCCCACCACGCCGGTGCGCGCGGCGTTGGAAGGGTTGGTCCCCGGCTCGAAGACTTTTTCCGCGGCTCCCACTGGCTGGAGCATGGGGTTCTTTTCAGCTCGATTTTATTCACATTTGTGTGGTAAGTCCGATCGAAGGCATGGGATGTGCATACGTGCATGCACCAAAGCATGAAGGCCTCCGGGACCCACTGCGGCAAACCTGTCAAATCCGTTGAAAAATTCCCCGGAATCAGCTGTGGACGTGCGTTTATTCAGCTTTTGTCTGCTAAATGTCCTGCATCAGGGTGTTGGCAACACAATGTGCGCTGATTAGCCTCTCGAGATGCTCGGTTCTCCGACACAATGTCCTTTCTCGCGACAAGGAGAGAAAACAAAATCGAAACACAACAAAAGAAAAACAATTGCATACAGAGAGTAAGAAAGAAAAAGAGGGGGGTGAACAGTGGAAAATCAACATGTCA
>JUDQ01000113.1:0-15926 GCA_000812075.1 Scedosporium aurantiacum
GGGGAGAGGGAGTGGGTTGGGGGAGGGGATGTGGTTGGGAAGTATGCTGTTGCTATGTGCAAGGTAAGGGCTCTTCCTCGTCTTGTGAGGAGAGGAACAGAGAGAGAAAGAAGGGGAGAGAGAGAGGGAGAGGGGGAGATTGCGTGTGAGAGTGAGAGTGTGCGCGTTTTTTAGAGAATAGAGAGGTTGTGTGTGTGACAGTTAGAGAGAGTGTTGTGGGAGGCATGGTGTGAGAGAGTGAGAGAGAGAGGCATGAATTGTTAAGCTGATGGGACCTTTTGCATAGCTTTTGACGAACATGTTTAATGTACATGATCCTGATCTGGGATATGACGCCGTCTTTCTTGATGGCGGACTGGCCATGGTGAATCATTCCTGCGTGCCAAATGCGAGCGCGCATATCTTTGGTCGGACCGCCCTTCTCGTGTCTGACCGACCCCTCGGCGCAGATGAAGAAGTGACCATCTCGTATACTGGTAACTATCCCCCCCCCCCTTCTAATCAGAGAGGAGAGATGATAGACCATTTCGACCCTAACTCTTTTCTTCTTCTAGATCCCTCATACCCGCTGTCTCAACGCAAACAAGACCTAGCAAAATACCACTTCGAATGCAAATGTCCCCGCTGCGAAGACGACCTCAACATCTACCAAGCAACCCGCCTCCTCCACCCATCCACCATCAAAGCCAACGCCTTCAGCCTCATCCAAGACCCTGCGCTCCTTACCAACCCCCCACCCTCCTCCTCCTCCTCCGGCCCCCTACCAAAAGGAACATCCCTCCAAACCACCATCCACAACGCCATCGAAGCCCTCCCGCAATCCCCTTCCGAGCAGCCCAAAGACCTCCCCCGCCTCCGCGTAGAATATGAAATCTGCTCCCCCTTCATCAAATCCTCCCTCTGGGCCATGCTTCCCCCATCCTTCCTCACGGACTCCCTGACATACTACCTCTCCCGGGAAGCCCACACCGAATCCCTCCTCCTAACCTGCCTAGCAGCCTGTAGGATCCACCCCTACACGCACCCCAACCCCGCCAACCCCTACCGCTTAAAGGGCGCCTTGGCCCTCTGCAGAGCCCTATCGAACGCCACGGCCGACCGATCCGTTTACGCCTCGAGCCTACGCGCCGTTTACGCGCGGACGGAAAAGCGGGCCGCCGCGCGTCATGCGAGGGACGTCGATGTCGACCTGCTGGTGGATCTAGATGCCGTGGCGACGGGCAGGATGGTCTTCGATATGCTCGAGCATTACGTCTCCGTCACGCAGTTGGAGGATTGGCCGCTTGCCACCCAGGTTAGGGAGGGGCGGGAGGCTGTTCGGGGGATTCCGTGGGGTTTGGATGCTGAGTCGCGGAAGGTTATGGAGCAGTGGGAGAGGAGGGAGGGCGGTGATGAGGCTTGGTTGGGGATTTGGAGGAGGATGGTGGATTTGTTGGATGGGTTGGCCGAGTTGGGGGCGAGGATGGTTGTGGCGGATTTCGGTGAATGATACTTGGATATTCAGAATATTATATATATACACCATCTTCTACTAGATCTCACAGGTTATATATGGACACGTAGGAAAATCGACTTTCATATTTCGGGTATCTCGATCGAATCCAACTCATCACCCATCACTCCTGGAAACGATAGGCCAAACCAATAGCATCAATGTAGGTAACAACTCAGGACTCCGCCGCATGGAAAAACAGGAAAAAAAAGTGAAAGAAAAAAAATAGAAAAGAAAGAAAGGGAAATAAGAGGCAAGAAAGAAGGTGAAAGAAAGAAAAGGAAAGAGAGAAGGAAGAAAAGGAGAAGAAAAAGGAGTTCGTCAACGAGGTGCACTCCTTACACCCAGACAAAAAAAAAATTTAGCTTCTTAGCTACTTGCCAACGACCTCCTTGGTCGACCTCTCGGCCTCGTCTGCGGCCGCGCCCTATTCCCGGTCTTCGTTGCGCCGTTAGAACCTCCATTCTCCAGCGGCGACGTCGTTGGCCATTCTGTAAGAGTGGAAAAGTCTGGTACGTCGACGTTTGAAAAGTCCGAAGAGAATGCCAGTCGCTTACTCGGAGTCGTATCGTGGTCGCCGAGTTGCTCCCGGGCCGTCACGTTGCGTTTACGCCTCGTTGGGGCAGGCGAAGACGGGGCCGACACGTTCTGAAGGGATCCGATGGAACCATCCTCGTCGTGGTCGTCTGGGAAGATGGATAGGGTACCAATATTGGTCGATGTACGACGAGACTCGGGTGGTGGTGCTGCCTTCGCCTTGATGGCCGCCTCAACCCGCTGCAACCTCGACTTGAAAAGTTGAAACTCCATCTGGAGTGTCTCTATCTGGCTGGCACGGTTGCCGATCTTGGCAATGTTGCTTGTAAGGATGTCGAGCTCCTTTGCCGAGAAGTTATTCTGCGGCGAGCTCTGTTGAGGCAGGGGACGTTGGTTGACTTCCTGGCGCAGTAGGCGCACCTCTGAACGGAGAGCTGACATTTCTCTGGCAAAGTTGTCCTTTGTGAGGGCTAGGCTGTCTTTGGACGCCTTCTTGACATCCTCGATCGCCTTTTTCAGACCCTTCTCACCGTCGCGAATACGATGCAGCTCAGTCTTCGCCAGACTGAGTTCCTGCCGAAGATCGGCAGTCTCGGCAGCCCGATCTAGAGATGACTGGCGCAAATCTGCGATTGTTGCCGTCGCTGCTTGTAGCTGATCCTCAAGCCGGGCGACTGTCTCTTTGCTAGGTACGGACTGACGGAGCCCTTGCACGGAGGCCGTTAGATGCTTAGTCTCCGTGCTGGTTGAGCGGATATCCCTTTTCATTTCGTCGATGTCGTTTTTGAGTGACGAAATATCCTCACGGTTCCCGTCGAGGTCGCGGCGCAGATGAAGCATGGTGTCGTGCAGCTTCTTGACCTCACGCTCGATGCGGTCCACGGAACTGTCGAAGGCAGAGACAATCTGGCATCCGGCGGCGTCGATGCGGTTGATATCTGCGCGTTGGATTTCCAAGAGGGTTTGCAGCTTGGTTAAGTCCACCGCATCGAAGTGCTGCTCGTTCAATGACGTAAAAGCCGGGTTGAAGGGGGGAGGAATGGAACTGGACGAAGAGTCTCTGTCATGAGCTGGTTCCATACCCTTCAGCTTCAAGGTCCGTTTGATAACAGGCTCTGCTTTTTTGCCATTCCTTGTGGTGAGAGTGACTGATGGCAACCGCAAGAGGAGCTGGCTGCTGGAGGATGGGCCGTAGGGTTAGTTATTATATAGATAAGAAACCTTACCAAAAATTGGGCTCTGGCAATGGTGATGGGGAGCACGACAAAAAGAAGACTCAACTGCAATGAGCTGGGCAAGAACAAAGCTCATGAATGAACTTACTCTTCAAATACATGGTTGACTGGTGGCTGCAGGCATTTGAGACCAATGATTGTATCGCACTTAGCACAGACGACATCTTGCAATGTGCTAAATCACCAGATGAAAAATCCCTTAAAAGTCAGTCCCAAAAATCCTCTTAAACATCAAAGTTCGAGGACCCCCAGTCCCGATGTTGATTGGGATGGACATGGACATGGAAGGAGGATGTAAGACGTACCACCCTTCCACAAGGGTATTCTGCTCCCCGTTCCTGGTTTGACCCTTGGCGCTTATAGCCCGAGTCTCGACTGGGTCAACAATGGGGCTATAATAGCTTTTGCCAACTTTGGTCCAGAGGTTTATGAAGTGGCCAAGGTCGGCTTTGCAGTGGGCGCATTTACAAGTGAGGCGCTCCATAGTAGCTGGTGGCCCTGTCAGGGTCAGGTCCACATAGAGCAAAAGATCAGGATACCGGTCCTTGAATGAGTATTCCAAAGTAGTATGTAGATGTTATCCAGCAGGAGGAAAGGAAGATATGATGTGGCCTGTGGCTGAGGCTTTTAAAAGTTGGCTCAATGAGGAAGAAAGCACTCATCTGCTCTGCTGGTGAAAGTGGGATGGAGTTTGGATGGCAATAGTAGCAATGGCAGTGTCGCGTCTACGAAGTACAGTTGTTCTAAGAATTGAAAGAACATGTAACAATTAATAGTTTTATGTACAATGTACAAATTATGAGAGGGCGACATCCTGGAATTGTGCAACTGTGCCGAGCTTTGTTTTCCAAGAACCCCCCTAACTGACTAAATAGTTGAGGCAGTTTCATTATTCAATATCAGAAGCATATGCTAGAATCAGGGTATCATACAATCATACACACTGCAGCTTCCCCACACTCTGCTCCTCCAATCAACAACCTGCACTGTGTCTTGGAGTTTAGTGTACTTCGTATACCAAACTAATAGGGAGAGGACAACCTGAAGTGGCAGGACGCTTGCCAAGGGTGCTCCTTCTGGTGGCTGTTCAGTTTTTCCAAATCCATCTCGAAAGTCCAAGTCACAAAGTTACGGCAGAATCCAGAACTCCAAAAGCGGTGTGCAGCCAATTGACATTTTCTCTTCTCCCCACACCTGCGATCTTCTCAAGGTTGAACTTTCACAAAGATCCTTCCCATTCCTTCATGCTTTTACCCTTCCTGTCTTCTATTTTAAAATAGCATTTGTCTATTCTCCCTTGATATCCCCCCCCTAAATAACGTGGGATTTTCTCTCTTTGTTTCTTTCCTCTTGGTCAATTCCTGCTGCTGTTTTTTGCACTCTGCGCTCCCTCCTTGAGAACCTGAGCTATTCTCACTTCCCCGGCCAACGACCAACGACTGCTTGACCGAAACATTCTGGAAAGCCTAACTGAGGAACCATAAGCTGTTTCTCTATTAACAGCCAAAGTTTCCCATTCGACATGGGTAAACGAATCAAGGAGAAGAAGAAGAGGGTGGCCAAGAAACGCACCCAGGCAGCCAAGAAAGAGGCTGCTGCCAGCGCTGCCGCGGGTACTTCACAAATTCACGACTCCCCCTCTAGTAGAGCGGGCGATTCTTCCTCCGACGAGGCCAGCGTCCATGATCAGAACGGAACACTCACTCAGGACACGGTCCCCATTCTTCCCTTGGAGACAGAGGACACAGTAGGTCGCGGTCTTAAGCGAACGACTCCCCACGATTTCGACGCCAGTCTCGATCCCCACTCGGTAGAGGCCAACGTAGCCGCTGCCGGTGATGATGGGGGTTGGGAGACCGTACACCGCAACAAGAAGGCGAGGAAGCTGCCCCGCAAAGACAAGAAGAAGTATCCGTCGATCGACTTTTCTCCCAACGCCAAACTCTACAGCAAGGTTCGCGTGGCCGACTTGAGAGATCTCATTCTATACATATTTGCCGATGGTGTTGCGCCTAAGTGGGTGTCGGTGGCAAACCGTGTCCAAGTTAGGAAGATTGTCTCCATAATGATTCCAGGCATTGAGGAATCCATGTTTACTCCCAATGTCGACTTCTCCGACTTTGATAAGTTCGCCGCGAAGCACAAGACTACTGGCATCGAAAACGGTGATAATAACCCCGATGCCTTTTACCCTCGAGTTCTAAACGCCGAGGGTCTACACCCCATGCTAAAGCCGTTGGGTGAAATGTTCAATCGCCTGTGGCCCGTTAAGACGCCCGGCGATGACAGACTGTCGCGTATGCATTCTCCCCTGGCAGCCTTCCTTACCGCCCCGCTACCTAAGAAAGCCAAAGATGAAAAGGGGCCCCGGCATCACGATCCACCTGGCTTCAAGGATGAGCGAACGAGGATCACCCACTTCTTGGCCACTCGCGAAGAACTTGTGGACAATGGTTTCGTACTCCACCCTGCTTTCTTGACGGACGAGGAGGAAAAGTCATCATTTAGCCTCCCCGAGGGTTGGGTTGCGACGAAAGTCAATAAGCTGGAAGACGCCAACGTTCCCGAAAGTGAAATCGAGAATGGAAGCGTCACCGCCGGCAGACGGGTGCTGGCCCTAGATTGTGAGATGGTCAAGACCGGCGAAGATGAGCTCTCCTTGGCCAGAATCAGCATCGTCAGTTGGGACGGCGAAGTCGTCTTAGACCGTCTAGTGAAGCCGGACAAGCCCGTCCTCGACTACGTCACGCGATTCTCCGGCATTACTGAAGCGATGCTTAAGCCAGTCACCACCACCCTTCGTGACATCCAGAACACCCTTGTGGATCTTCTCGACCCAAGAACTATACTCGTGGGGCACTCTCTCGAATCAGACATGAAGGCCCTCCAACTCACCCATCCGTTCATTGTCGACACCTCCATCATATTTCCGCACCCGCGAGGCCCTCCCCTCAAATCGGCCTTAAAATGGCTCACCTCAAAGTATCTGGGACGAGAGATTCAACTCGGCCACGGCGCAGCTGGCCACAACAGTATCGAGGATGCTAAGGCTTGTCTTGATTTGACCCGCCAAAAGTGCGAAAAGGGTAAGGCCTGGGGAGAGTTTGAGGGCAACGGCGAGAACCTCTTCCGCCGACTCGCACGAGCCGGAGCTTCGTATAACGGCGCGCAACCTCCGACCAACGTCGGTGACTTTATCAAGACGAGTGCTGCGATTGACTGGGGCGAGCCAAGCAAGGGGCCTGGCGGCGGAGCAACGCACGCACTGGGCTGCAAAAATGACGAAGAGGTAGCGCAAGCCATTATCCGTGCCATCCAAGGTGACGCTGATGGCGCCGAGATTCGTGCTGGAGGCGTGGACTTTGTCTGGGCGCGCATGCGGGAGCTGGAAGCCCTGCGCGGTTGGTGGAACAAGAACCGCCAAAATCCCCGAAATGTCGACGGCGGTGGTGGTCCTCCCGAACTAAATAACCTCTATACCCAAGACGCAGCCTCAGGAGAGACCCCTATCGAAGCCTGCCTTCGCCAACTCGTCGAGCGTCTCGAACGTATTTACGAAGCTCTACCGCCCTGCACAGTCTTTCTCCTCTTCAGCGGTTCGGGAGACCCCCGCGACATGTCCAGACTTCAGGCCCTCAGGTCTACATGGAGACAGGAGTATAACACACCCGGCATGAAGTGGGACAATCTAAGCGTCAGGTGGACGGACACCGAGGATCAGGCCCTGAGAAAGGCTGTTAAGAAAGCTCGCGATGGTGTCGCATTCGTGACGGTCAAGTGATGGCATTTTTTTCTTTTTAGGTTTCCGTCAGTGTTCTTGACTAGGTTTCGAATTGTTCTCGAGTCTCGAGTCCTACTTTCTTCTCTCGGTCGGTTTCGTGTTGTCTCTCTCTCTCTGTCTGTCTTATCTCATCTTATTCGTGTTAAGAAACATTCGGGCAAGGAAGGAGTGAGGAGCAAACTTTTCTATACAAGGTTTTTTCCACGACATCGGAATTGGCATTGGCATCGGCACCACCATTGGCATCGGCATTGGCATCGAGGGCGAGGGCGAGGGCTTACTTACGATTTGATGAAAAAGACATGATACCCCGACGTTGTTTTGTCTTTTCTTCTTCTTCTCTTTTTTTCGTGCCTCCTCTTTTCTTTCCATGTAGTTCTTCGTTTCTGTCTGTTTTTCTGTGTGTGCTTTTTTTAAAATCCTTCTCTTTTCTCTCCTTCTTTCCTCTTAGGATCAAGGTGGGAGGAGTTTGGAGTCTAGTAAAAAGGACTAGGAATGTGTAACGTTTCTGCTAGAAGGGGCGTATGTAGACATTTTGCTTCCAATTTCCTACACTCCAAAGAGAAAAGGGAACGTCTGCTTTCCCTGGGCACTATAAAAAGAACTGCTCCTGTAGTGAGGAAAAAAAGAGAAGGAAAAAAATTATGGGAGAGAGTGTTCGTTTTCTCGTCTTAGCCCTCCTTGATAGCGATTCTAAGTATCCGTCTAGATATAGATATCTGGCAAAGAAAGAGTAGTAGACTAGCTTTCATCCTCCGCCCTTCTGCGCACTATCCTGTCCCGACGTCAAAGCGGAATAGTTTCTGTTTTCGTTTCTTGAGGAGAGCTATGGTGTAGTAGAAATGGCGATGTTGTATGCAATATGTAATATATATATATCTCCTCCGCTTCTCTCCTTCATCCTTTTCCAATCAATCACTCTCAAAAGTCATTCCCAAGAATACAATCTACACCCACCCACCCTTCGTCGCCCTCTGTGATCACCCGCTCTGCAGTCCCCCACCCTCTCCTCACCTCTAAAAGTCAAAGTCCTTCCTGAAAATCTCGGGATCAACCCCGACGACGGTCTTCTCCGCCAAATCCCTCCTCCCCATCTGCGTAAACACCCTCCTCAGGGTATCATACAACGTCGTGCTCCTATTTTGCCCGCTCATGCGATCCAGCTGCTCCCCGAGACCGGCCCTCGACCCCCCGCCGGCGCCGCCACCCAAGATCTCGAAAGCCTGGGCGCGCCCCTCCTTCTCGATAGATTTGTGCATCTCGAGGGCCTTGAGGAAGTGCTGGGCAGCCTCCTCGGGACAACCGATGCTGATGCAGCTGACGCCGAGGTTGTAGCGGGCGCGGACGAAGTTGGGCTGCAGCGTCAAGGCCTTTTGGTAGGCACCGATGGCCTCCTCGGGCGAGCCGCTGTTGGCGAGGGTGGCGCCTAGGCGGTTCCAGAGGAGGTGGACCTGCTCGCGCTGCGTCGACGTGCCGATCTCGGCGGAGTCGAGGGCGGCCTTGAAGCAGTCGACGGCCTTGTCGTACTCCTCCATGCCATAGAAGAGCACGCCGAGGCCGACTTGGACGTCCGGGTCCATGTGCTCGCCTCCCGGGCCGAGTTGGGCCGCCTTGATGAAGTTGTCGGTGACGGACTGGTGGAGCTGGGCCTTCTCGGTGAAGCCGACCTCGGCGGGCGGGTGAAGCTTGTCGGGGGGGATGATCTGCGGGTACTTGGCGGAGAGCCAGCGCTCGAGCGTCCTGTACGCCCGCGCATCGTAGCCCTCGTTGGTGTACGAGACGGCCAGACCCATGAGAGCCTCAAGGTTGTTCGGGTCCAGCCTGACGGCCTGCTCCAGGGCGCGGATGGCGGCCGTCTCCTTCTCGTTCTGGGCCTGGGCCGTGCCGAGGTACACCCAGGCCTCGACGTGGTCTGGGTTCTGCTGCACGGCGGCCTCGAAGGCGAGGGCGGCGAGCGAGAGGTTTCCGCCCTCCTTCATAATCCTGACGCCGGTCTCGAAGGCGTTGTTGCCGTCCTTGAACAGGTTCTCCTCCTCGAAAAGGTACTCTTCGGGTAGGCGGGGTATCTCGCGGCTCCAGTCGTCGAAGCCGGTGAAGTCGTAGTTGGCCCAGTCAATCTGCTCCTCGCCGTCGGTCATGGATTTCGCCGTGGCATTCTCGGCCTGTATGCCCCGCCATATCGACTCGAAATCGCCGTCTAGCGTCTCGGACTGGACGCCGCCGTCGGCCGTCTGGCCCGTGGCGGCCTCTTCCTTTGGAACCTCGACCTGCTGAGAGTCGAGCAGGGCCATCCGGTCGAATTCTTCCTGCCACTTTTCGTCGTCCAGCTCGACTACCTTTCCCTTGCCCTTCACGTCGGGCGCTTGTTGTTGTTGTTGTAAGGGTGTGTGCTGGGGCATGTACTGCATTCCGCTGTGTCCCATCATGGGGAAGGCTCTCGCCATGCCCATGCTGCCTCCGAAGAGGTGGGGTTGCTGCTGCTGCATCGTCGGGGCGGGCACGGCGCTCGTCATGGACGAAGACGATACGCCGGGGCTCATGGCGGCGTTGAAGCGAGCAAACTCTTGCGCGTTGAAGGGACTGGCATTATGTTGGGGTCGGAGCAGATCCGGCTGGCTGTGGGCGAAGCCGGCGTGGCCCCAGGTCGGAGAGGCAGAGCTCGCGCGGAGGTGTACGCCGTGCGCGGTGTCGATCAGGGGACCGTTCTGCTGCTGGAGGCCGGGTGCCTGGTTAAGGAACCCGTTCATCATCTATGAAGAAAAGAGAGAGATTGATTAGCATATGAAGCATTGTCGTTTGGACCCCCATTTTCCCCCTCTTCTAACATCTTGGGAGAGCTTTCCAAAGCTTACCTCGTCTTGAGAAGCCACGGGGTTTGCGGTCCGGAACCCGCCCGCGGCACCGGCCGGGCCTCGTGTGCCCAGACGATCGCGCTGCAGAGACTTGTCATCTTGCATATGGCTCTTCATCTGGCTCAGCGGGTTGCCCGCCGTGGAGCACTCGGCGCCGCCACCGAGGAAGGACATGGTGGCGAGTTGACTGTTTCTGGTGGATTTAGGCGTTACAGTGGGAAAATGGGAAGGGGGAGTAAGAAAACTTCGCCAAGAGGCAAGGAAGAAAGAGAGAGTGTGAGGGAGAGAGGGAGAGAGCTGTCGGCCGAGTTCACAAGCTTAGAAGTGTGCGGGTCGATCAGTCGTCGATGGCCGATGGTCGATGGTCGGTCGCGGGACGTTGGCGGCGTTCTTCGTAGGTAGCAGTGTAATAAAGTAGGGTTTTTGGTGGGGTGCAGGTGAATCTGAATCGGTCTAGTCCACGAAGCCAAGAACCAAAGATTCCGGGATTGAGGGGTTCGGACTTGCTGGCTGGAGAGACTAGCTCAGAAAGGTAGTTGATTTGGGATGGCTAAGGGAGGGAAGAAGGCCAAGCAAGAGCGCAAGAACGCAAGAACACAAGAACAGGAGCCAGTGCCGGATGAGAAAAATGATAATAATATACAAGGAAGGGTCTTTCCTTTCGGGTTGAAACCCAACACTGCGACTGGCATCAATTAAGGCTCGGGCGGGATGTGGGATTAGGCCGTTAGGATCTGATGGCCTTCTCCTTCAGGTCTGAGTCTGACACCATCAAATGAAACTTGAAATGGACGTTGAAGGTTCAACTCAGTCGGCACCGAAGCTGGACGATGACGGACCATTAATAATTTGATGGCATCGGATGCCGAGGCTCTTTGTGTTTTCCTTGGTGGCACCAGACGGCAGCTCGATTCTAACCTGCGACGGTTGAGTTTACTTGTAAATAAGTTCCTACTTCGTAATAGCGTAATTGGCGTAGTGTACGAAGTACGCAGTATCAAATTAGTGTAGTAGCGTGCTGACTCTCCAAAGTTCCGCCCCCAATACGCCCCAAGGACCCCCAAGACCCCCTCAAGAACCCCCCAAAGGCCCCCCGGTTCACCGCTGTGCTACCCCGCGGCAGCCCTCAACTTAAGCTGGTGGCTTGCTCCGTCTTCTGTACTTGGGTCAAATCAAGTACGATTACGCCTGGCTCCTAGCAGAGTGGGTGGTGTACGAAGTACGAAGTACAGGCGTCGTAGCATTAGTTTCCAAGCAATCACCGGCCCGTAATTGATCCCGACCACAAGCAACAATTTGATCGATCAAATTGAATGTCCGCCCCAGAGCCTCGGTATCGAGCCACTCATCTCCATAATGCAATATCAAAATCATTTGATCACTACAATTGCACCCCACCAAATCCCCACATCTACCACCCATGACATTGATCAATTTGTTCGTTAAGTTTCGGGTGTCCTTGACCCAGCCTCAAAACTTCAATGGTGATTAATACCTGAGGACTTCATCCCACTTCAAACCTTCATCAATCAACAGGGTTGGTGACGAAATGCTCCATCAACCAACCTCATGGGAAGAAACTCGAGGCCTCCTTACTGCTCAGACCATTCGGCCTTGAACATGCAAAACACTACTATTATTTCCAATGGTTCCTTTTTCCCTCCCTTTTCCCTTTTTTTTTTTTTATTCTCTCTCGGAGATCGTCTCCTATCAATACATGCTAGATTCGTTCATCGAGAACTGACCAGAGCCAGCGATAGGTTAAGTAAGTAAGAAGAAGACGATGCAACATGAGCAGCCGAGCCCGCTGCGTAGAGGCTCTTTGTTCATTCTGGCTTTCGACACACGCCACACCCAGGAACCTACGTCGTCCGTGCTCATGACCGTTTCTCTAGTCCGTCGGCCACCATCATGACCTGCTTGCTCGTGCGCCTACGAACATACGACCAACGATGCCAATTCTAGCCTCATCTCGTAGTAGGTAGGTTTGGGTGTGTTTCTTGGTAGACTCGGTGTCGTATCCCCCCCTTGTAGGGCTATGATATACCGCCTCATTTAAACTTGCGGCCCGCTTCTTCACCATCTTCGGCTCTCCGCATAAACGAGCCGGCGGGCCTTGCTTCCCAGCTTCCTTCCAAAGAAGAGCCATCTTCTTTTGAGCTCGCTCAAAGCCAAGATTTGTTTCACTCCCACCCTCATGAGAAGGTCTGGCCTCTAGTTGAAGAAGTAGAAGTGTGATCGCCATAAGCCCGGCTGGCAAGCCACCGGCGTGACGCCGTCTTGCAGGCGCCAGGCGTAGGCATAGCATGCGACGACCGCGCAGCAAACTGAACACTCACTCCACGCGTCAAGGAGTCCTTAGCAAACCTAGCGAGAAGGGGACTAAGACGAACAGATCAAGACTCGCCCCATTGCTCTTGTGCTTATTCTTACATATGTAATTCGCCGCCGGTGTTGGACCAACATCGTCCACCGACCAGCATCAACCACGTTTGATAACCTATGCCTTGGCATTTACGAACATACTAGATGTGTTTTCTTCAAAGAAATGGACCAGACCTTCACGTCCCCACGGGCTGTTTAGACATTTCCCGCCCTGTTCTTCCTCGGACACTTATCGAGTCATCACAATCACAGCAACTCTCACAGGCTCGGCGTTAAGAGACTGTTCGAAAACTTGGACCATGCCACCGTTCGCATTGCCACGGTTCCGCATTAATATATATTTCTACCTCTGTTTTTGCTGTCTCCTCTTCTTCTTCTTCTTCTAAGTCAAATAGGGCCACTCCTGAGGCGGGAAGGAAAGACGGAAACGTGGCGCCGTCCGTTCTTCTCATCCATCCTCGGGAAGCCCAAGATGCGTTTTGCTATTCCCTTCGCTGTTCGCTGACCCCTTCCAACACCATAACCCTGATTTCCTAAGGGGAAAAAAGAAAGAAAATCCATCCGCAATCCGCTGCTTGATTTCCTTCTGCGCCATCCGTTTGTGCTAGTTTCCTACCATCCAATTCAAAAGAAACAACAACCCTTACCCGACTGATCCAGAAAGGCCTCGGGCTTGGTGTATAACCTCGCCATCCAAACCATGCTCGTTCCTCCCATAAAAGATCAAAGCTACTAGAACATATCCCGACAATTTCTTTGCGCGAAATACGACGCGAACCAAAGAAAAGCAAACGCGTAAAAAGAAGAACGAGAACAAAAGAAAACACCTCAGCTAATCGCACAACCCTGTACCAGCCCCTGAGATGATGGGGGGATAAAAGACCCATGGGTATATCTACACCAAACAAGTTAAAAGAAAAAAGGTAAATGATATAGGGAATAAAATAAAGAACACCAGTTCGGTATAGCCACCACCCACTTGCCGGATTGAGTTTAACCAGACAAAGGAAACATGAGTTAAGCATCCGAAAAGAAAAAAAAGGATATCGGAAGGAAAGGAATTTGCTCGACAAGAACGGACCAGACTCAGTGGAAGGATCTCGACCTCCCCTAAAACCGTTCGGAGCGGAAGCTTGGCGGTCGGGATGACTCGTACTGCACGCCAGTCATTGAATCGGGTCCGGGAGGCATGGGCCCGGCGAGAGACCGTAGCGGCGGAAGTTCCGTCCGAGTTGAATTAGCGAACGGATCTGGCGCCGCGTATGGCGCCGGAGGCTGGCTGTTGACAGTAGGAGGTGGAGGTACGGCGACCTGCGACGAGAACGGCGGCGGTGCTGTCTTGGATAGTTGAAGTCGCAGTTGACTATTTTCCGCGCGCACCGCTTGAAGCTCCTTCCGCAACAAGTCGATTTCCGAAGCATTGGTGCTGCAATGAGTTTGTAACGCCCGGATGTGGTCAGTTTGGCGTTGGTGTTCCGAGATAGCTACACCCTAAGTTAGCAATCAGATCCCTTGAAACTTCACAAAGGATAGATACCGAGTTATCTAGCGTGCGTAGAATCGTAGTATTTGCTCACCTTTCGTAAGAATTTCCCACTTCGAGGCTTTGGATCCCCGCTCCTGAGGCATAAGATCACGCAACTGATCAAACAATTCCTTCATCTCTGTCCGCCTCTTGCGCTCCGCAAGCTTGTGACTCTGCCTCGATTCAGGTGTTCGACTGTAAGGCTGCGAGCCAGCATGTGCCCGTCCTTCTTCGGCATGCTGCTCGGTGCTGTGCCTTTGCTGCAGAGTATGGTGATGGACCGGGGGGAATTCGCCCGACGTGCTGGAGAGACGATTGGTATAGTCACCCGCTTCGTCGAGACGTCTTTGGCCAGGAGGCAAGCGGGACTCGGACGTGAACTGACTGCTCGCGAGGGAGTCGGCAATGCTACTGCGACGCGAATCGTGATATTGCGCTCCATTAGATCCAATACGGGGGAGGTCGTCCTCAGGAAATGCCCAGGCCTGTCCCTTCGTAGGCTCAGCGGCCCTAGCAATCGTGCTCGTCGCGGGTCCAGTGATGGCGGGTGCCGTCCTAGCCGCTTTCGGAGTCGGATCTGGGTTGCGCTCGGTGCTCGGCTGATATCCGTTAGAGATGCGGTGCACCGACAAACTCTCAAGCCCGGGCCGAGGATTCCTTTGTGTGCTGAGAGCAGTCTGAATGGACGTGGCCGAGTGGTTATGAGCGGCATATGCAGGATTTCCAATACGCATATCGTTAAACCCTTGATTGATCCGGCTATCAACGCTTTCTCGACGGGAAGCCGGGTCGCCGTCGATGTAGGCCAAATCGTATCGTCGAGGCTCGCCAGGTCTCGTTGCGCCTGCATTTGCTGTGGGAGAAACGACGGCGGAGAGGCTCATGCTGCTCCCCTTGGGCGAGATTAGAGCTTGTGGGACAAGATTAGTCGAAGTCGGGGATGGCGTCTTGTCCCCGGGAGAGGACTGGTAGGCTGAGCCGAGTGGACTGAGCATGTTGACACCGAATGAGGCCGCTGACGTGTCTAATGAGACGGATTTTGGTTAGCGTTTTGAGCTTCGCACACAATCGGTTGAGTCAGAGCAATAGTCGCCAGCGCATGTGAAGTTAGTTAGCAAAACGTACGCTTACTGGACGCATCGCTGGAGAAGTAAGCCGAGTCCCGGTTCTCGTCATTAACAATATCCTTCAACCCGGCTGGAAGGTTATGCGCAGGTGGGCGCGGGGCATCGTTTATGCTGCTAGCCATTCCGATCTATTGAGAGGGAGGCGTTGGCGAGAAGGCTGTTCCGCGGAATGCCGTCTGAGGTCGATGGAGGAGAATCCAAGGAATGCGCATGTAGACAAAGGCAGGACAGGCCGAACCACAGATTTCTGTGCAGATGGCGATTGAGATGGGGGAGGTTTTCTCCTTCTTGTTTCTCGGGCTTTCTATGTCTGATTCCTTGCAAAAAGGGGGATGGTCGTGCAGAAATGGAAAAAAATTCCAGTTCCGAACCAAGTCAGAGTCGCGAGAGGAAGGTCGTGTATATTATGACTGCGTAATCGAGCCGCACATGTCAAGCGTCGTGAGTTATTTATCCCGCGCTTTGCTCAATAGTAACCGGGCGCTAATGACATTGATGAGAAGGTTGTAGAAGCGTATTGACAGAGTGGCCCTAATCGAAAGATATCATATGCTGGCGATGTTGATGTAGTTGGACGGCGTGGAGGGGGGCAGAAGGGCGAAGGAAAAAAGAACGTTGGTCTGGGAATTTGTTCGAAGTATCATAGTGTAGAGTAAAAAAGGATGAGCGACAGGGGGGAAGACAGGCATAAGACTCTGAATGGCACTGGAGAATTCCGTCAACTTTCTGGCTAGCTGGACAGAGCGACCCGACTAGAACTGCTGCTAGAAAAAGTGGGAAGGCGCCAAGGTTGCCCACATGCCCCGTACTCTTCAGTAACATTCCCTGCTGATGTGACGGTCTAGGTACTGGGCGAATACCTTGTCGCCATGGAGTTCAGTCTACCTACACACTAGTGTACGAGTAACCCACTATTATACATTGATCAAATGTCCATCAAGTTGAAAATAGCACTGGTAAGCCGTGGTGGGACCGTTCGAACCGTACGAAGT
>JUDQ01000113.1:16350-43729 GCA_000812075.1 Scedosporium aurantiacum
CCAATAAATTGTCAAAAGTCGATCGGGTACATACGACAAGTACTTTGTAAAGGAGCATGCGCCTGCCCCACGATAATAATAATGGCTGGACACGCCGCCTTTGACACTATTGCAGGTTACGTCTGCACGTACCCCATCTGAGGTTAGCTTAACCGGCTGGGCTTGGAGGGCTCCTGGCGCTCTCAAATGCTTGAAAACGCTCCATCGGTGGCCAGAGCTGACGATTACAAGGCGTGGTCTGGCGCCGTACTTCGACCTGATAGGGGCGCTCTGCGCCAGACAGAGTACAAGTACCTGCAGCACTCGTACTTGGTTGGCAGGCGATGTAATCCTCCAGAAGCGGAGAAGTCTGGGGAAACTGTACGGTAAGTAATACTTATATATACTGCGGCGCACAAGACAGCTTCAGGAGTACTTCGTGGTGCAGGTCCTAGGGCAGTGGGTAGATTTCGACGTTTCGTAGAGCTATTGAGGATGACAGTGTGATCAAATTGGGTTTTGAGTGGAGGAGTTGTCCCTGGTAACAAACGCCCGCAGGTTCCCACCAAGTTCGGGATCCTCTTACACTATGAGTCGTCCATCGACCTTCTTTGCCTCTCTTCTGCACAGGCAGGGCAGGGCAATTTGGTAGAACCCATAAGGCATGAGCTCATCTGGGCCCTACGATTGTAGTTATGAGATAAAAGAAGCTTTGCCTAGCCCATAACAAATGTCAGACTCTAGGTATCTTGCACCATCATTTCTTACTTCGTAGATGATTTCGTACATCATTATACTTTGTACATACTTCGTAATGGACAAATACAAGAGCAATATCTCCTGTCTTGTTTCTCATGTGGGAGCATGTGTTGGGATTCCGACCAGACCGTGGCCAGACACATGAGGGATTGTCGCCGATATCTCATTCCCATGTGCTGTCAAGGCGAACAGGGTTCACATGTGTACGAAGTACTAGTGCGGGATAATAGTTAAGGGACTGGCTTGACGCTCTCTGGACATGGGAACGTCCATCACCACACTCTTCTAGGATGTGATTTACTTGGTAATTTGGGACGGCCAAAGTTTGGTCCAGGCTTCCGCTTCCCATACAGTTCAACCGTCTGGATTTGGTGGGTTGTCAGTGCTCGCGTCAGAGCCACGGCCCGTTCTTGTTTTTGCAGATTTATTAAGGTTATTTGTAGGTCTAAGCGCGTCATCTGTAGCGTCAATTGTGGAAGATTGAGGAGTCAGTGCGTGCGCGCTGAGTGCTGCAGTGTCGCTGTCCATGCGATGCGGATTGGGTCCGTCCGCGCAATCCATGGATTCGATGATTCTGGGTATCAATTCCACACTTGGTAGAAGATGCATATCTGACAGGAGGCTTGCCTTTTGGTTCCTGGAGGAGATCAGTTCTCAAGCCGATGGCCCATCAATGATGACACGTCAATGAGAGTTGCCAAGCGGGGGTGCGCGGACTGGCAGCACCCGCCGACTTCATAAAAACAGGCCAGGGAAACTTCGTCGATCCCAGCAAAAAGAAACCAAAACAAGGAATGTGAAAGCAATTGCGATTTTTCTTTCTTTCTTTATTTATTTATTTAGAATTTTTTTCTTGTTTAAGTTTGGGTGGGTAGTTGAGGTCTCCTTTTGTTGGTTTCCTACTTTGTAGCTCGTTCATCAATGTCACTTGAGACATGGGAGTTAGGGCGAGGAATAGCGTTCAGACTAGAAACTTCCAGCTTTTTTCGTAAAGAAGTCGAGAAAGTTTGGCGGGGTGTACTTCGTCTCGCTCGATTAAACACTACGACCTTATGCTAGTGAGAAGCACACGCCATCACGTCTTTCGTCACGGGGGTTTCTTTACCCTACACGGACAGGTACTTATGAAGCGGCGAAGAGGGGAAAAGAAGTTCCAAGAAAAGGAAGAATTCTTAAACGATGACAAGGCAAGGGCCATCCAAGGCGACCAGCGGAGACTTGGCGAAAAGTATGTATCGGTTTGTCGGCTCATTCCCGGACTCATGGATCATTGAATGTTGGTATGTACTTTCATTGAAGTGAAGAACAATGAGGCACAGTGATTAGATAATGGATCAATGATGAGGAGCAGGACAGTCGGTGCCTCGAGATCTCTACCATTGTGTACGAAGTATTTCAGAGGGTAATATCTCAATGTATCATTCAATCAGCCCGAGATAGCTCCCTACGCGCGACTTGCGACAAAATTCCAAGCCATCAATCAGATTATTCCAGCCTTCATCGAGCGAGTACCGATGTAGTGTAGCATAGGACAGCTAGATTGCCGCCTGATAAGCGATAGCCGCCCAAGGTGAGCATTTGAAAAGGTCGGTGAAGCGTCTCCTGTCTCACTTCATCCGGACACGACCCAGCCCCCAGGACCTTTTTTACGACACCTCGGTGAGAGAGGACCCGGTAAGATTTGGTGGCAGACCCCAATATCTGCTCTTTCCCAATCGGACCCCTTAACACTTGGCAAAAGGTGTCCTATTTTCTCTATGCAGATAGAGACCGTCGAGTCATGATGCAAGCAGCCCTCTCAGGCTGCTCACTGACCAAGGTTGAGGGAAGATAGCGAAATCGTAATGTAATGACGTGGATGGCTAGACATGGGCAATAGGGATTATGAGAGTCTTCATTTACTACATTAATTGATGTATTATGGGGGGAAAACAACAAAGCCAGTGTCCCAATCAGCAGAACTGCGCTTTTCAGTCAAGAGAAGTAGACTGAGACGTATGTACCGAAACAAGAGGGCGTAGCGTTATTAGTGTTCTCGCTCTCTTTCATATTGTTCGACCGATTTCCATTCGAGACTCCCTGCGGTCCAGCGCAGGAGTGCATGAGCGTGATCTTCCGAAGCCACGTGAACGGTTGTCTACGTGTCGGGTATGTATAGCCGGCGGATTGAGATTGAGATTGATTGAAAGCATGAAAGGACAGGACAGTGTTGTAACATGACCCAAGTTAATATCCATCGTTAGCATCAATACCGTCCTAGTTAATGTCATCTGTCTCATTTTGTCTCCATGTACGTACGAGGCGCTCGTTTTGTCGAGGTCATCAACATTTACACGACTCGCAATTTATCTTCTCCACTAGAGTCGCTATATCTGGAGCAACACAGCACCGCACGGGGCAGTGTAGACCAGCAGCTACGAAGTATTTCCCCACGAGCGAAGTCCTGTCCAACCACTTTCCTGGTTGCTGTGATCGACACTGCCCACATACGAAGTAAGCTTTAGAGAAACCATTGATGTGGCAGGAAATTCCTGGCTGGATATATTCTACTCCGTACCTCAAGTATTTCGTACGAAGTACACTCTCTGCTGGTGACTGGAATGGTTGCAGTGTCGACTTCCCTTGCCTCGTGCTCCGGAAGAAATGATGCACTGCTTCTGCGGGGATGTTCCTTGCTCTCCCTGCAAAGTTGATGCAGGAGCAGGGGACCAGTAACACATTCAAAATACCTCCTCAATCTACGAAGGTATAATGTACTTTTCTTTCCGAGTACTTTAGTCAACAAGGACAGGCGCTTCACATTGTTGTTAGAGTGCCCTCTCTGCTCGTACGAAGTACTTCGCAGCATACAGTGTATTCCAGGGCAGGAACCCCCTCAGACCATCCCAATCCCCAGAGCATTCCTTTCCCCAAACACTCTCAGCACATTAAACTAATTCGTAGTGTAGTGTACGCGCAAGGGTGGAGGAGTCCAGGGCAGACTGGCAGTCGCCCACTACGGGGTAATTGCGAAGGTAGCGGTAACACTGCAAAACTACTTCGTAGTCCCTTTTGTTGGCTGGAGCCCTGTCCGGGGGGGAAACAAAACCAGGCCCACGCTTCCGATGATCCGCACCTGGTGGAATGCCAAAAATGCAAGCAAGAAGCAGGACTGCCCAGCAAGGCTTGGCTTCCTGTCGGACGGATGGCTCTCAATTTCTTCATACAAAGCACTCAAGTGTACGCTCCTCCCATATATGTGCTCAGTCTCTCACAGTCTTCTCGGGGGCGGGTAAGCTCAAGGCGATCCCTTCCGCCTGGCGTCCGTCATTTCTCACCGAGAGGTTCAAATAGGTTGGCTTCAAGAGACCTTTCTGATTTGACCGTCTATAATTGCTCGTTGAAAATTCAGAGACGACGCCGAAGACTCGGGCGCTCTCGGACGCTGCGTGACAAGCGCACCCTTGCATGGGCCCCCCTGACACTTTGGGCTCCGCTGTCCCGGCCAGGCGGATTGCCTGTTTGTCGTTAATCAAATGTTTCCTCCTTTGTTCCCCGTCCTCCACGCAAGTATTATCACCCCCCAAAAATGCCGTTGATGAGTACCGCTCTCCTCAACATACTGACATGCATGCGTCAAAAATAAAAATTCTCAATCCCAAGAGTCAAACAAGCGCAGGCTGTTGCAGAATGGCACTATGGAAGGTACTTGAGGGTGAATGAGAGCGGCTGACATCGAACCACCGTCGGTGCAATTTATGGTGCAGCAACTACGAAGGAAAAGCTCTTCGGATGGGGTTATACTTGTAGGTTATGGCTGACGGGGTTCTCCTCTCACCCCCCCCCCTTTTCTCTCTCAAGAAAAGTTTGCAACCGGGTTTTTTATAACGTTAACAATCTAAAACGCGGGGGAAAAAGATCAATGTATTTCCCAACAAAAGAAAGGATCTGTTAGTCTTCGAAGAGTGGGCCGAGACGTGTGGAATCCGATAGTTCTCCTAGAAATCCCGGATCGTACGAAGCAGTGGAGTTGAAGGAGTTGGAGACATCAGCTTTTATTCATATCCACCGAACGAAATGAGGTTTACCAGGTGGCCAGATCACTATGCAAAGTGCAACCTGCAAGTCCTGTACCCCGAAGGAAAACTGTAGTAGGTTCTAATACACACAGTCGTCTGCTCTGCTCTGCTGTTTTTTAGGTCTAGCAAGAGTACGAAGTAGTTAATATGAGGGGAGCATCAGTCGAGTGTCATTATCCTCGCATGGGTGGTGGAGGGAGCAACACTGTGACACTGAGCATTGAAGCTCTCAAGGCGGACATAAGGAACTGTGCGAAGCAAGTGCCCAAAACAGGGACTGCCCTTCTATTTCAACAGGCTCCCCTTTGGCGCTTGCGCCCTGAAGCTCGCTAAAGAAACATTGAAACTACACCACAACTCATTGATTGATCCCTCTCTACCAGGAGTCTCGGCCAGTAATACGCAAAAGCGCACTTGAACTAGCAATCCTGAAGCCCCCCAAAGTCCTGATAGGTTTCCAGCAAACACAGTGTAAGACACGACGGGGGGATGAAGAACATTTCCCCCATTGGACTGGATAATGGCTTCTGGTGGATTTTGCCCACGTGGGTTTCCCGTCATTGAAAGAGTGATAGTGCTAATTTGTAGTGTACTTCGTAGGGTTACTGAGAGATCATTGATATGAAGGCGGGGTGGGTGTGCGGGGCCTTGGCACGGTATACATACTGTGTGAAGTAGAGACACAGTTATTACACGACGTAGAAGGCTGGCCAGCCAATCAATGCTATTCGCGTCTGGCACTCTCATTATAATGTACTTCGTAGGTCATCTGGGCCTCTTGGAGGACGAGATTTGTTTTTCAACGGGAGCAATGCCCTGTCTTCAAACGTTCCAATAGTTTTTGGTCGGGAATCTAAACTACGAGCAGTGTATACACTAGTAGGGCCAGTCCCTGTTCATTCTTCGCTCCGAGGACGCTACGGATCGAATTGGGGGGTGCCACTGAATGGCTAAAGTACTTCATACAATGAATTCAGAAGTCGTCACCTTTTCGCCCGCCATTCATTTTTTGAAACAAGCTGGGACCTCGATCGATCGATTCTCGTGAAGCAATCTTATTTTTATGCGGGTTTGAAGGAGCAATATTCAGCTCTAAAACTCTGCTGTCTCACTGACATATCGTCTTGTACCGAGGTACCTCAGGACCAAAGGGTTTCTCTTTAAGGACTTCGCAGCATGTAACTAGTGAGGTACCGCTTTAGGTACTTCGTACTTCGTTCGTACTTCGTACACAACGTGACGACAGACAGCGGACGGGCGCCTGGCACTTAACCTGTCCCAACCCCCACCTGCCATGCGTTCTTCAGATCTTGCCACGTTTTTCCCTACCCTCTCCCGCACCAGGAGGTGTGCGTCTTGCCAACCACCTGCTTGTCCTCTCCTCTCCTGGGGTCCGTCCCAACTAACTTGACAGTAGTGTACTTCGTACACACAACACTACGAAGTACCTTTAAGCTGTGGGCCACAGCCAATCAATCTCTGCTTGAGCACTAACGAGACAATTGGATTCATTCCTGCTACATGTAATAATACGAAGTAATAGAGGGGATACGAACCTGAAAAGGAGAATGTGCAGTTAATACTCCTAAGGCAGAAATTATAATAAGGTCTTCTGGACAGGTAGAAACTTCGTACAAGTCTATACTTATAGAGTCCGTCACCGGATTCCTTAACTATTGGTACTTCGTACTATTGTTAGGACACTCCTTGAAGGCGTTCTCATCGTCGAAGCCATTGCTATTCCTGCCCATATTAGCCACCGACCAAAATATGTTTGCGGGTGTGTGTCTGTGTCCGCGCCCGTGTGCGCCCGTGTGTTTGTACGAAGTAGACTTGCAGTCGCTTGAGTACATCGTAGGTGTCAGGCACCATTTGATTCTTCGATATCCTTCGGAAATTTCATGTGTTCTATTCGAATTGCCCCACTGTTGCCGAGAACCGATGAATGTGTTCTCCCTACGAAGTACTTCCTTTTTGTTTAACTCGGCGTTTTTACCGACACCAGATAATTACTAGGCGTGCTGTCTTGCTATTTGCTTCTTTCAGTCGGTAAGAGATTTGGGAATCGCATCTAGGGGTTATTACACTGACTTTCCACTATTTGGTATTGTTGATGTTGCTGTACATAGTGCCAATGTCTACACATGCTACATTCGCATCGAACATTGCGCTTGGCTTGAACAATGGCGCTTGATGAGTCTGAGTACACTACTTCGTACACTACTTCGTAAAAGTATTTCAATGCCTGGGAGAAAATGATTGCGGGGAACTCGTTAGCTGTCCACCCTCACAGGGATATCCTTGGTCCAATCCAGTGTCGATCGAAGATATCTCATCCCGAGAAAACTCCCCTCGTTAATCAGGGCAGCATGGAGTCTATTTGAACATCTTGGCAGTACAGATCAGCCCAAGTATAGTGTAGTGTAGTGTAATAATAGTGTTTTTCGTCGGGTTTTCTTGCCACGCAGCTCTGAGCCTAGTGTGGTGGAGTGTACACTAATTGAAAGGGGATTTACGTGTATGTAGTGTACTTCATCGTTTACCTGTACTTCGTAGAGGTGGTTGGCCCCATACTTTGTCAGTGCCAGACTCCAGCTCACAACGATGAGCTCCTGCAGATCAACACCATTTCTGGAAGTCAGGTCGCCCCCGCATTGAGATGAGATTTCCGCTCTTCGGCTCAACTATGCTTTTCTGATTGTTGCTAGCTAGCCTACGAAGTACTTCGTAGTGTGTTGAAGTATTAGTGTATAATATCAGTACAGTACTAGCGCAACGAGCCAGGAGATCAATCCCGAGATGAGAGGACAACCTAGGGGTAAACTAGGAGCTTCAGGCTCGTGGCAACTCTGCCGCCCGGCAAAGGAAGGCCTGCTCCTGAGCTAGAGGGACTTTCACCGCAGGTTTGATTCAGATGGTGCCGCGGTCAAGAAACACGATCTCGGCCTCCACCATTTGTGTCTTCAAATGAAGGGTGGGTTGTGAGCAGCTTCATGGCATGCATTCTAAACCGTCATGCCAGATTGGCTCCCACAACTAATAACCGGACATCGCATAAAGGAGGGTGGTGTGAACTTGGATGTGTGTGCTCGGGGCACGCACATGCATGTGCGACGAACTCGTCCCGTCTCCGTGGAGTCTTCCCGTTCCCTGCCAGTCGATCCAAGCAATAATAGTGTGTTGCTTTCCCCGCATTTTCTGGTCCTGTCGTGCAGAACATGAGGGCGGCAGGTGAAGTGCGGCAACATTTCGCAGCTCTTTGTATAGGTAGGTGCCTATACTTTATCGCTTGCAATCCTCTGCTAGACTGCGAGTATCCTATAAGGAGTAGGAGAAGTAAGAGCAGCAGGATGTGGGCATCGAAGCGAATGTCTGGCGGCAACTATGATTCTGCAAAGAAACAGCATTTCATCAAGATCAACTGCACACAAAAGGTTCTCTTCATAACCATCAACCAGTACGACCACGGGTTGCATTGCAATACTACCTTGCCCGAAGTACTTCGGACATAGGGTCGGGAAGGGATAGGAAAAATATTCCACATGGGCCTGCTGACTCTAGACTCTAGCGATGACCAGGCCAGCCACGAGATTTTAGCGAAATACTTCGCACTTGGAGCCACCTTCCTTGACTTGGGTGGATGGCACTAATCCTTATTTCGCCGAATACTGTGCTGTTACGGACGGTAAGAGCGACCACACGGGACAAGCCTGTCGGCTCCGATGTAACTTTCCCCGGCTTGAGATCGACCTAATCGACTAAATCCTCATCTCACAATGCACATGCATCAGGAAATTCCGGCCGACAAGTAATCTACACTACGAAGTTGGGATGGCTCATGATTCAGGGGCCCATCGCGCATGGGGTCAGGAACTTGCAGTATGAAGTCCTGCTCGAAGAGTAAACTCCCGCGTAAGAAAAAAAATAATAAATAAATAATAAAAATAAGTGAAGTGCACCTGCAGGCTACAAGGAGAGAACGGGCATCTTAGGATTATCGGAGATACACCAAGCACAGAGCATGTTCAACCCACTGGACGTAGTGTAAAGGTACTCCTCCGTACTCGCTTAGTCGTTAGCACTCACCTCATCCACCTCGATTCATCAGTCCATTCATACTTCGTTGTTCAAATTGTCTGCCATCGATGTACTTCGTAGTGTACTCCGTACGAAGTACTCTAAGCTCAACCCTCGGCAGGAGCCGTTCGACATTCGTCACTTCCAAAACATCACCAATCACCAATGGCAAGATACAAACCACAATGCAACGTCAACCTGGAGTCTCCGCAGATCCTCACAGGCTCACATCGACTCACAGTCGAATCGGCTCCTCCATGAGCGTATCTTTGCATAGCCGCGATGCCGACCAGCGGTCCAGCGCATCAAATAGCCATGGGCCATGGGCCATGGGCTGGCCCCATGTTCGGCGAAATGGATGACATTATGATTCAGGCACAAACCTAAATGCGCACGAAGGGCCCATGAACACCTCCAACTCGAATCCTGGTTTTTGCAGCTGGCTACCGACAACCGCAGCAGGCACAGCCAGTCCTGGCGCATCCAAGCAGGTACGGGTACGGGTACGGGTACGGGTATGGAGTACAGAATCCGCCGGGCTTCTATTAATACGAAGGATGGGCTGGTTCGCTGTGAGTCTATGGCCAAGTATTCAGCAGATTGGATTGCCTGCGTGGCTAGTACCTCGTACTTTGCCCTTCGTGCGAGTTCGATCACTGCCAGGCGTTGAGCACATCTTGAATTCTGGAGCCTGTCGTTGTTGTTCCAGACCTTCAATCCCGCAATTGCACCATTCAAGCACCGGAATGGCCGCCCCGCACGCCACACCACAACTGATTCAGGCGTCACCGTCTTGGCAAAAATGATTCAGCCTGACCTCGTCGAAGAAGTGCGACAATGACCAAACCAAAAAAGCCATGCACTGCACCCTCACCACGCATTCTAGTCTCATGCTCTGGATGGATCCTGGGCACCCTGTCGTACCCGAATGGCAGCTACCCGGTTCTCGGGAGGGGCTGGGGAAACATCCACAAGCCATCCTCACGTACTTGTCGGGTATCACGGTAATAGCGGGAACATGTCGACCCACGATACGGTTCTCCCACCCGCTAGATCATAAGTCAAGATGAACACCATCCTAGCTCTCTTCCATCAAATGTCCCTCGAGAAGACAACTCAAGGCGCGAGGACATCACATTTGTGGCCCGTTCTTGGTGTCTCTAGACACTGTCTCTAGATACCTCGTCCTAGATTGTACCTTGGAATCGTCGTGGTGGCTCTGAAACGCTGATCCTTTTAGGTATCTTTGGGAGACTTCGCTGGCCGCTGCCAAAAATCCTCGCTCCGAGCACACCCCCTCTCAATACCCAGTACAGCGTGCCAGTTGAATCATGGCACCAGGTTTGGGACCGGCAGTTCATCCGCGAGGACTAAGACATCTGCGCCAGCCTGGGTGTGTTAACTCCATCCCACGCGTTGGCTGGGCTGACGAACATGTCTCAGCAGCCACGCCAACTCTCTGAGGCCGATAACCTCAGCCATTGTCACGATTCTCCCCTTCTGGAGAGCTGGCTGAGCTAATATATGGCTGCGGACAATTGTGCAATCCGATCATTTCTTAGATCCCACTCCCGATTAAGATTTCTATTCCTAGAGTCACGAGAGCATCACTGGCTGACTCTCGACGCCCGTATCTGTTCCGTGCAAGTGGCAAGCAGTTTCACTGGCACAATCAAAGCAGATGTAGAGTGGACTACGCCTACTGAATGGCCGCTCGCGGAAACTCACCCGGAGTCTTGATATTATCATAAATAAAATATCCGCTCACCCCATCGGTCGGCCTTGTCTAAAAGGAACACTCTTCGGGACGGTCTTTCCTCCATGCCCGAGATGTTTTGTCTTCGCAGAGCGCGATGGGGGAGGGCGTGGCCCAAAGCATCATCAATAATCTACGGTGCCCCCACATGTCACAACAGAAGAGGCACGCCACATCGCTGTGATGATCGCAGCCCAACTTGATTTCACTATCCTGGTTCGTACCAGTTCCACAACATACAGCCATGAGCCAGGTCTACCCAGTCTCACTCGGTTGAGATGTCACCTTTTTTATGTTGACGCCCTCCCCCTTCTGAATTTCGAGTAGCCCCCGTGCTACTTTCTTCATCCAGAGACATACCCTGGGCGATAGGGTACGTACGGTGTGGAATACTGTCAGTCATTTGTTATGATGCCCTCGTTTTCGGCCGCATTTACGCCGGCGAAGTAGGCTGTCATTCGTAAACTCAAACCATCCAGACACAGCGAACTTCGGGCGCGGATTCGAGGCCTGCCCTGGTTCAATCGGCCGAGCATGGCTCTTGGTCAGTCAGCAAGCTATTACCTTCGCGTATCGAACGCTGGGCGACGAAAGTTTCTTCACAAGCGCATGCAGATGAACACGGAACCGCATTCTCATGACGTCTACCGCTGTCGTCGCATACAAGCGTATAGAAGGCAGTCCTCACGGACATATGAACCAATCCCCTCCAAAGCATATGTGCCATCCCAGCTAAGTTTGCTAGGCCTAGCTTGCACATGTTTTGACTTGATCGCGTTCTTCCATGACACCTGCCCCTCGCGCTCGTGCTACGAAGGATGGACGAACACTGATGTCAAGATCTACTTCCAGCTGCGCTCTCTGTATCCCCTCTTTTCCTTTCTTCTTCCAAAGTCTCTACCCTTGACACAGTTCTGTTCCATCATGTGTGTCCAGACAACATGATTCCTCGTCATACCATGGGCAGCAGCGACCTCTTGGGACCGAAGACACATGTTGTCCATGCGCCGCGGAGTTGATGTGCACGATACGATTAGCATGGAAAGTCTAATACTCTAGAATTTGCCTGTCAAAATAAGCTCCGAAAAGCTTGCCTTCAAGACCCCATTTCGGTCAGCGGAAGTGGCTGGGAGCTTCATGAAGGGGGGAGCCGCAGTGGGCCTTGTTGTTGAGTCATAACGAGACTCGCGGTGATTGGGGACACTTGGAGCGGGGAGAGGAGGGGAGTGATGATGGGGAAGCCATGGAGGGTGGTTGTATCTCTAATGTTGAGTACATCGTGTTGTTCCTCTTGGATGACTCCATGTCAGCACCATCACACCGAGCCGGCGTTTGGTCTCGGTTCCGTTCGAACTTTACTTAGGCGGGCCAAGAAAATGAGGTGCCGCCGTGGAATTTTAGCGCCCAGGCTGATCTTATACGAGCTGCTAGCGGTGATGGACGCTAAGGAGACGTCAATATGGCGAACAGTATCTGTCCCCTGTGGCAAGAGCAATTCAGTTCGATCAGAAGTTCATCCCAAAAGGTGCTAAGGAAACGGGCCGAGGGGCAGGGAGCTTGTGCTTTTCCTCCTGTAGGCTTGGGGGTACCAGAGTGAAGTTAAACCTACTTGCCCGTGCTCTGAGGCCACTTCACAGGGTTCAAAATACCACGGGTTCAGATGCTTGACTGAGCGTGCTAATCGCCACTGGCCAGATATCCTGATCTGCTACGAAGTTTACTATGTAGGACTTCCTGATTGACGGCGAGTCTAACTGTCGGGATTCGCTTTTTCGATCCTCAACGTTGGGATTGTATTACAATACTTGGCTTTGATAACCACCCCCTAGTCCCTCCTCTTGATGCAGTAGTCGACTGTGCAACGCAGTCATTGGAAGTCTCCGGCAAGATAGACAGGGCCCTTCGATAGCGCTCGCCAGCTCTAGTGTAGTGAGTGTGTGACCCTAGCGCGGTTGTCGCATCTTTGTCTTCAAATGCGATGATATATATTATCCATCCTGTCTAACTTGACTTGTTCGTGAGAGGAAGAACTACAATCTTAGCCCAACTCTAACGACGTATATTCGACGGACCAAGCAAGTCCAAGACGAAACAGCAGAATCGCCGGGCACTTAGATCTTCTTTCGCTCCCCCGTACTGCACAGAGAATACAGACCCTTCGCTTGAGACGGAACGAAAAAAATGAAGAGAGGGGAAAAAATGGGAATATATAATAGATACTAGATCCGAGAGATGTTAAAGGATGGGCGCAAACAATACGAAGGCTCTTGTGAAACAAAACCCGTGCTCCAGGCATGGCTGGGAAGATGTCGGTGGAGGGGCATGATGAAACGCTGTACGTTGACGTAGGCACTCGTCCATTTTGTTTTTCCATCTTTCATTTCCTGGAGTGGATTGACAGATGTGTGATACTCAAGCATGAAGAGTCTTTTATGTCTATTCATCCTCAATTCCCCGTTCCCTCGTTGTTTTCGACGGAAACGTGCTTGTCTCCCCCGTCCTGTCATCGCGTCCCACGAATCGGCTTGGCTCCAGAATACAAACTCGTCTTGATTGCCTCCCAGGAGAGCTCAGGCCAGGCGAGGGACTGACGGTTCAAGATCCGCGGAGGCAGAGTCGACGGGCCCGAGCTGGCTAGACATGTCCCGTCTCTTTCTTCTTCTATAATGCTAGATACGCAATCTTTTTGACAAGCCTCATATGTACACCTATCTATTCACTAAGCCATGCCGCTCTGCCTCGCCCGTCTAAGGATATCTGGTTGAACAACCCGCCAAACGTATACATGTCCGAAATATACACATAATCCGAAAGTCCTTGAGATGACTCCTCCCCCTGTCGCATCTCATTTCTCATGCACCTCATGATATTTTTCTCTTTCTTTCTTTATCATCTTCCCAGCTGTAAGCCGACTCGGTTCCCCTTCATCTCCCTTCCCGCAATACTCCGACTGTCAACTCTCTCTTTCGTTCTATCGTCTATTTGTTATGCCAGATAAAGTTCCTCAACGAATCCCAATGATCTGAATCGAGATAGATGTAATTCATGCTACTCCTCAAGCTCGACTGGAGGTCCTCGGGATGCCACCTGAAGAGGTACATCACCATGGCCCAGGACAGCGACGCGAAGGCCGGCCAGGCGTAGTGGCTGATCTGCGAGCTCAGCGGCTCCTTGGAGACGACGGGGAGGCCCGCGCCGGGCTTGACGGATATACGCGCGAGAGCGAGGACGACGCGCGCGAAGACGTAGATGACGATTTGTTGGCTGACGGAGGGGATTTTGCCCGTGCGCTTGGAGCGGCGGCCGAAGACGATGTATCCTCCCAGGAGGCCCGCAAGGAAGGTATCGTAGGGTCCTGGAGAGCACGTTGTTTTGTGTTAGCGGGTCGTTGAAGTTCCGGAAGGGAGGAGAGAGCTGGTCCCCGCGCAAAAGGACTTGCGGAGGCGTTGTTGTTCTTCATTTTTTTACCTTCTTTTCCAGGCGTGGGGCCGAATCGCTTGAGCAACATGACGGTGAGCTTATAAATTGTCGCGAATGTCGCTAGATTCCGGGCATGTGTCCTCGTGGCCCTCAGAACGAGTGAGAGTTTATGTCTGAAGCTATATCCCACGGTTTCCCCATTAGCCCCCGAAACTCAAAGAAAACGACGAGAAAACGAAAAAAAAAAGAGAGCATAAATCAAGGCGAAGACTTACGTCCCGGACCGGAATAGAAAGATCATGCTGGATTCAATCCCATGGCGTTAGCGACCAACAACACATTTCCACATTTCCCTTCCTCCCAATCCACGGCTTGGCAGAAGAGGCCTCGGTATCTTACACAAGCGCATGCGGAAACCGCACTTTGCTCCCATAGACGGCGCCATTGCGCGCTCCCTTCACAACACTCAAGACATCCTGATATCGGGGGTCTAGAATAATGCGCTCAACGGCGGACTGCGAAGCCTGGGTTAGCATTTGAAGGGGGCTGCTCTCACAACACGTTACAGTTACAGGGCTTGAGACGAGGGGCGGCGTCGTGTGGTTTGCGACAGCGCCCGCTGCCGAACGTACCTTGAGCACTTCTAGACTAGACATCTTGAACGGAGATTCACCCAGGGACGGCGCAAATCGTAAGAGTCGGTCCTGGAGGAATCTGGGGAAAGAGAAAAAAAAATACGAAGGAATCTGGGGTTGTGGGGAGATTTGGCCGAGGGAAGGAAAAAAGGGACTCGCGGTTCGGAATTTCAAGATGGAGTGTCTATGACGGCATAAGGAACCTCGGATGCTAAGACGGCGTCCTAAATCGGCAACAGCTCAAACTTCTGCCAGCACCAGCACCAGCAACCAGCAAATAGAGACAACAAGACAACACAGAAAAAAGGAACAGGAAGCCAAAAAGGGGGTATCAGGGAAAAGAAAATCAATTCACAAATTGCAAATCAAAAAAAGGACGAGCCAGGAACGACAAGTCCTCGGGGCGCAGCAAAATAACCTCGCAAAGATTCCCTTGGGGGCTTCGTAGAATTTATTATTGTCCGACTCCCTCGGGGCGTTGTGCTTCTGTCCGTTGTGCTCGACTTGGGCTTGGCGCAGTTCAATGGTGTTGATAATGCAGGGAAGATGAGAGGCTTGAAAAGGCTTGAAGAGGCCCCGCTTGCTCAATCCGTCCAAGTTCCCTCGCTGAAGTTGCTGCGTGTGACACCTTGCAGGAGCGGCCCAGCGCTCTTTCCCTTTATTCTTCGCCGTTGGCTCGGAACTTTGGCCTGGAAAAGAACAAAGCTCCGGGGTAACTTTTGACATGTGACTGCCTGTCGAACTGGCGCTGTCTCGATAGCTGCATGTTAAATATTGCATATTTCATATTCCCGGATCCTCCTATCACTAATCTTCACTTGGATGGACTTGGGGAAACTCGATCAACGAAGTAGGAGCAACATCTCCAGTAATAATTGTGTATGTATCCGTCTATCTAAAAGATAATGGCTGCCACCCATTCCCCAAGATCAGTCATATCTTAGTTAGGTTAGCCTCAATTGAATCTGTGATGGGCCAGTGATCTATCAGAGCGCGCAAAGACTCCAACTTTGAAGGTCCCTCAACTCCATCATCCATGTAACCTCCAACAGCTGGACCTCGGCGCAGCTGAAGCGACAACGTTCTCCAGTCTGGTCCATGCTATTTCAGACGAGAATATCCCTGTGCTTTCCCCACGTTTTTCCAGGGGTGAGAAGAGCCAAGAATCAGATGCCACGATCCTGCAGGGGGGCTTGAGGTCGAGACAGAAACAATCCCAGTCCTCATCTTCTTCCCCTCACACACGATCCCACCGTGATCTTTAGGTAGAGTGTGAATGCCCCACTATCATCTCCGTTTATTGCCAACTCCAGCCACACGCATATAGCTTCTGTTCCAAAGACACATTGTCTCACTTCCTTCGCCATGAAGCTGGGCGGTTAGAATCCCAATGTTTTTTTGTCCAATCAACTCCAAACGCCAAACGATGCACATGATGCCTTGAAGCACACACCGACTTTCTTTTTCGAACCAACTCGGCCGTCGATTACACAAGCAAAACACTGTATGGCACCTCAGTCAGCATTGCGAACCTTAGACTTGAAAACACAGGGCGTTCTTATCCGATATACTCACGCATTCACACAACCGTCGTTGGACGGGTTGTTCGTAATCTGAGCGTACCGACCCCACACAACCTTACCCGACGCCGTCACAAGACCAAGATCACTGACGTTGACCTCGATGACCGTTCCCTTTGTGAGGACGCCGAGTTGAGTGTAGAGCGGGTTGTTGGGGTTCTTCTTGACCGAGATGATGGGTAGCTGCACCGTAACCTTGAGCTCGGGGTGCGTGACGTGGGCCTTTTTGTATCGCAGACCCATGGGCCTAATGAACCGCTCGTACTTGGGGTTACGTCTCGTGAACTCGGGTCCGACGAAAGTCTTAAGAGGGCAAACTAGTTAGTGCACCAAAATCCTAGAGCAGGAAACATCACTTCCAGCGGAGAATATATAACTTACTGGCTGCGTAACAACTCGCTTCCAACCCTTCTTCTTGGTCTTCTTGCCCGTCGCTACCACCTTGAACATCTCCTCCTCGCTGATACCTCTAACCTTGGGCAAAGGTACACTAAACCGCGCAGCCTTTTCCGCTCGCTTGTTCTTGATCGCACTGCTCAACGCCTTGGCAGAAGCAGGGTTCTAAAAGAATCGAAATAGGCTCGATGTCAGCACCACTTCCCAGAGCTAGAATCCCGCGCTCTTGAAATCGAGGGGAAAAAAAACATACCGAACGGTCCAGCAGATACGCCGGTACGGGCGCAGATGGCTCGCTCTCGCCGGCCGCCTTGACATTCCTCTCCTCATGTGCCTTGATCTGCTTCTTCATCTGGATCTTCTCCTTATGCCTCTTCTGCTGGTGCAGCTTGGCCTTCAGGCCCCTGAGATTCTGCGCATCTTTGGACGCTTTGTGCCCGAGACGGGCGATCCGCTTGCGCTGTCGCTCCTCGTGGTCGAGCCGGCGGCCGAACCGCTTGACGTGCCTCTCGATGTACTCGTTCTGGGGCTGTGGTGGGGGAAAGAATATCCCGTTAGTGAAGGGTTCATTGACGCACGTCCGGGGGCAGTAGAGTGAAGTAATACCATATTGACTTATTTGCCGATGCTGGAGTTGTAAAAATTAATTCCAGTTGGCAATAAATATGCCGTTTAAGAAGGCTGGTACCTTTCAGAAGTAGGCGGTGATCAAAAAATGAAAGAAAAAAATATTGGAGGTGGGATGCCAAGATTTCGCCCCGGATCCGGAATAAGCTTTAATCCGAAGCCGTCCGATTTTTCTATTGTGCAGATGGAACCTCGAAAACTGAAAGCTCCATCCGCAGCAAACAAACTCATTTTGGGCCGCCGCGCTCCCTTCAATTGAACGGCCCCTCGGCAAATCCCCTCTCAGAATAAAACAAGAACAAGAAATAAAGATGAGCCGAGCACTTTTGCGCTCCGTCCTGGAGCTTCGCGGGCCCTTACCGCGCCTAACACCTACCGTCTGCCTCGCGACGCGGTCCATCTCCTCAACCCCTACGTTCCTCTCGACGACGACGACCTCTCCCACCTCAGCTGATGCCGCCGCGCCCCCGGCCCCGGCCACCAAACTTCGCTACCCCCCCGAGCAACCCATCCAAAAACCCCTCTCCGACTCCGTCCGCTCCCTCCTCCCCGTCCTAGCCGCCCAGCCCGCCCACTACATCACCATCCACATCCACGGCGTCCCCTACCTCGTCACGAGGGGCGATCACGTCCGCCTTCCCTTCCGCATGCCCGGTGTTGTCCCCGGAGACGTCCTACGCCTCACGCGCGCTAGCGTCCTCGGTAGCCGCGACCTAACCCTTAGGGGAACGCCGTACGTCGACGAGAGGCTCTTCGAGTGCAAGGCTACGGTTCTGGGCGTCGAGGCTGAGCCTATGAGGGAGAAGGTTAAGACTAAGCGGAGGAATAGGAGGACGAAGACTGTCAAGAGCAAGCATAAGTATACGATTCTGGGAATATCGGATTTGAAGATTCATACGCCGGAGGAGATTGGCGAGTAAGTGTGAGGCGCAGGAGTGGAGTGGATATAATGGCCTGAGGCTCTGGTTGATCTTTTTTGGAGATTGAGCCAGGGTTTGCAATTGAGTGGTGGGTGTTCTGAAGATTGGAGATGGAATCTTGAGGAGGTTCCCCTGTACAAAACCTGTTGCTATTAGTCCCATGGCTGTACCACATATCACTATGAGTTGTACACTAAATAGACAACTTCACAACCAACCAACATAGGGCCCAAAGGTGGACGAAGCATCTGTCCACACCGGAAGGTCTTCATGGTCATGAATCGGAATCCAAGTCCATTGACACAACAAGGTATTAACAACCATCTCTTCATATCACTTCACACGGCTTTACACGTAGGATGCTAGTATGAACAGAGAGAGCCAAGGTATTTGCTATTTCCAAAAGAACGACGACCGGCAGACACAGGGAATCAAGAGAAACCAAACAAAGAAGAGTGGGAAAGTCTCTAAACCTAACACAAACGAAGAATCCTCGCCGCCATAAAACACCAATCACCAAGTCATGACATGAATGGACAACTACTCCATTCTCTGGCGTCCACCCATCCCCAACTATTTTCCCCAAAGACCAAGGTCATTAATCGATCGAGCAAGCTGATGCTAATTCTGTAAAATAACGCTCTCACTTTTTTCGGTAACCTCCAACACGTCACCAGCTGAGGTATAATATAAACATGGTAAGAATGAGCCAAAAAAAAAAAAAAGAAACAAGAAGTGAAGAAGAATCGTGGTATCCCGAACGCTCGCTAAATAGGACGATGAGCAAAAGAAGAAGAAGAAACTGCGAGGAATCCCAAACAAGAAAGCGCCAACCCATTAAAAAACTCAAGTATTCGTCATTCATGTCCGATGTGCATTCATCGCCTTCTTCACGCTGGCCCAATAAGCTGCGGGCCATACCGACATGGTCTCGGCCTCCGTGGGCATCCGCTCGCGGCATCGCGAGACGACGCTCTGGATGATCCTGCCGAGGAGCTCTTCGTCGATCGGGAGCGCCCTCTCGTGTAGCTCGCCCGGATAGAGGAAGGGGTCTGTTGGGTGCAGAAGCTCCTCGCACGTCGGCCGGAGGTGTGGTTCTCTACTAAGGCAACGCTTCATCGTGCGAATTAGAGAGGGCGGTACGGGCACGCCTCCCATACCGCGGCTGGGGAAGTCAATGGCATAATCCCAGTTAATGATAGCCTGACACCTGGCGATCGGGTTGGCGATGTGCGCGAAGGGGGCGAGCCCATAAACCATCTGATAGAGGATGCAGCCGAGGGACCACACATCGCTAACCTTCCCGAGCTTCATAAGCTTAGGCTGGCCGGGAATCCTCACACCACGCATGGCGTTGTGGTCCATCAGCGACTCAGGTGACATGTAATTTGGTGTGCCGATCTGCGTTTCTCGGTGGACGTGGACCGTCTCGTTTGTCTGGATGGCGTTGGCAATGCCAAAGTCGATGAGCTTTAGCCGCCCTTTCACGAGGACGAAGTTCTGGGGCTTTAGATCTGAATGCACTACATCATTTTCGTGAACACCAAGAAGGCACTCTAGCATTTCTTTCCAGTAATACCGCACGAACACGGGGTCGAATCGGCCAGTATCTGGAGGCACTCTGGCCTTCAAGAACTTGGCGAAATCAACCTCGCCAAGTTCCATCACCTAAATGCAAATAGTCAGTTAATTAGCTGCCCGGGATGTACTCCTACATAGGAGGGGGTTGAGGGGGTGTAGAGTAACTTACCAAAGTAAGAACTTTCTTTTCATCGTTCATCTCGTAGTCCAAGAGATTGATAACCCTCTCAACCTTGGTGAGTTTGGTCAACAGATCAATCTCACTCTTGAAGCCCTTGATCGTGATCTCATCGGCATGCTCCAGCGACACTCGTTTGAGCGCCCACATTTCTCCATTTTCGGCCGTAACCCTGTACACCTTTGCGCTGCCACCACGTCCAACGACGTCGACTCGCGTATAACACTTGCCGTTTACTCTGATGATATTTCGTCTTTGTTTCACTTGAGTTGTCGCCGCTCCAGCTGAGGAAGTAGCGACGTCGACAACAGACAACTTTGGGGGAGGGGGGGCTGGGCGATGGGGCGTGTTGTGGCTCATCGATGCTAGAGGCTTCCTCTCGGGTGACGCGGTCGCTCTAGATGCGGGAAGATCGGTGCTGGGAGGGCGCTTGGCAAGTCTGTCCGCGGCGATGTCCGTGGAGAGTGGAAGCGGCTTCGATTGTCGAATACTCAACGGGACTTCATTCTCCTGGTCATGAGTGGAGGGGATGGCAGGATGTTGTCGAGCAGCCGCTTGGTGTGCCGGTTCGGGTTCAGGATCGCTCGCCATTGGGGACGGCCGAGCGGAAGACATCATACGGATATCGGCGAGGGATGCGTGACGGCGATGGAGGTCCTTGGAGCTAACAGGGCTTCCAGATGCGAAGTCGGTATACTTATGATTCGAATAGAATGAAGGTCCGAGGCCATCTCCAATACCAGTGCCCGGGGTAGGTTCTGCCTTATGGCTCTCCGGCTCCTGGCTGGAGCTCATGGGCTCGCCCTCTCCATTCACACCAACATCCTCCTCGCTCTGACGCCTCCGGCCTCTTCGAGCGGGTCCACTGAGGAAGCTTCCTGGGATCTTGCCGACCCGCTTGATGCGCATGGAACTCTGGAGGGCCAGATTGTCCTCAAGGCGGCCAATGTTGCCTGCTCGAGAAACACTGCCCAGGTGGCCAGAATTCCGCGCGGCCGTACCAGGTTCTTCTGGTCCCTCGGGCTCCGTCTGGGATGCCGACATAGACTTGGCAGAGGACACTGCCGACGATGTGGCGGACCTGCCTCTAACAGCCGAAGAACCACTCGCGATCCTGACAACGCGAGGTTGCTGTGCCGGAGTGTTGATGTCTGCGAGAGGGGCAGAAGAAGGAGGAGGAGCAGGTGGGGCAGGGGCCGTTTTGTTGATATCTGAGGATGAGGACTTATCCCGACTGGGAGGCCGGCCGCCCGTAGACGGTTTCCTCTGCAGGGACGGTCGTGACTGCGACGTTGACCTCCTCTTCATTTGGCTCAAGCTCTTAGGGGTTGTGCTTAACCGGACTACGCGCTTCCTGACAGGGCTATTCTCTCGGCTCTTAGTGGGCGAGGTAACACGAGACGATCTTCCGTTGGTTTCGGAGTATGGCTGAGAACTTCCAGATCGCAACTGCCGCCTACTTTCCTCCTGGACACTTGAAGTCGAAGATGAGAGTGCGCTACGTCTCCTTGTCCTTGGAGGAGACGCCGGGGGATTGGAGGGCTGCCGGGTCCGAACTGCCGGCGCCGGTACAGCAGCGGGTGCGCCATCATCCAATAATGCCTTTGTAAGGGCGCTGAGTTTCATGGGGACGGGCATTTCGTCGTCGGAACTGTCGTGGACGTTGGAATACTGCGATTGAGAGTTGGTAGCGGGTACGGAATTTGAATCGTGCCTCCTTAGACTCCGGGATGGAGGGCGTCGTAACGAGGCCTGCCGCTGGGAAGTCCTTCTGGTCAAAGGAGGAGCCTGAGACGACCCCATTGGGGTTGGTGATACTATCGATGCCATTGTCTGGCTATATTATGTGATTGTCGACCAAGACGTCCTTCGCTTTTTACTTCTGTTGTTCTTCAGAAGTGTTCCCTCCTCGTCATGGGCTCAAAGGATGGGGACGGATGCCGAAGGTCAATGGGTGGAATACGTCTTGTTGTTAACACGGTCGAAGAAAATAAAACTTGAGGCTACGCGCCAATCTCGCCCATGATGCAGGCAATATCGTTTATTTGACGGTCGGACTCGGCGGCGCGTGAAGATGTGCTGTGGTGAAGATAGCAGGGCAGTGGGTTTGGAGGTGAGATTGGATTTTTGGGTTTCCGCGTTCTGGACATTATTTGGGTGGGATGGTGTCGGACCAATCATCATGAGTCCCGTTGCGCGGCAACGGCGGCGAAGATCATCGATAAAGGTGCATTTTCCCTTGCTGGGTCGCCCTTTCCGTGGATTTTATTGGATGCATAATCTCCAAATTCCCGACTCACGCAACGGACCAATCCTCGCTCGCCGTCGACAGGGGAAATATTACGATGCTACGAAGGAGGAAGAGCAACTCAACTGACTCTGCTTCGTACTTACGTCGTATAATTCATGTTTGCAAATCGGGGTCTTCCTTGGTAATAGTCACTCGCCACTGCTCATCCCCGACCCAAGAGGAACCATTGGAATAAGTCTGATTCCACTACTTCATATACAGAAATGCATCGAAGTATATTTCGTATGTCCTTCGTATGAAGATGTATGAATTGCACTCCTTCTATCATGAGAAGAGAAGAATGCGCTGGTGAGTCTGCTGCGAGTCTGATACCCAGCGGAGACACCCAAATCTCCATCATCTACGAAGTACAAGCAATGTGTCGCATCTTCACCCGGAAAGCATCATCTCTCGTCACAGAATCATCTTTGGACGACAAAATCAATCTAGGATACTTGTTCATCTTTTTTGTATTCATCAGGCCATCAATTTACGCCGTCCAGGTCTGCACTTGGTATAACCGCAACCTTGATATCGAGGACAAGCCTTTGCATGTCCTTGCGACAAAACCTGCCGTATGCACCGAACTAGATATAGCCCGCGCGAACCAAAGCCGAGTGTGCAACCTAAATCCCACAACCACGGAGACCGGTAGCAAGATTCCTGGGAATTGTTGACGACTGCATTTAGTCGAAGAGACCGAAGCCCATGTCCTCGTCGGACTCCTCCTTCTCTGTTGGCGGCTGTTAGCAAAACCTCCCCAGCCTCGAAAATGGCGGATATGGCGTTGTAAGACTTACCGGACTCCTCCTTCTCCTCCTTGGCCTCCTCGGCAGCGGCGCCACCAGCGGCAGCACCGCCGGCAGCAGCACCACCGGCACCGCCCGAAGGGACGGAGGCGAGCTTGGAAGCACCCTCGGCAATGAGCTGGGAGATGAAATATGTTAGTTGGTCCGACGTTCTTTAAAATTCTGCCCGCCATCGTCCTGGGAACTCTATCCGTACCTCGTTGATGTCCTTGCCATCGAGCTCAGAGATGAGCTTCTCAACGCGGTCATCATCGGCCTCGATACCGACGGAAGAGAGGACCTTCTCGATATCCTTGGCGCTGGGGCTGGTGTTGCCACCAAGGCCGAGGAGGAGGTAAGCTGCGAGGTGCTTCATTTTGTCTGGGGTTTTCTAGAGATGGAGATCGCAGGGTTAGAGCAAATTCGAACTCGAGGAACTGCGGCCGAGGCGCAAAAGAAGCGAGCAAGAAGGCGGAGAGTGCTGTCTTACGGGTTGTAGAGTGTTAAATAGAACACGAGAGAACAATCAATTTAACCGCAAGTTGGGCGGAGACTGAGTCTTCGAGTTCTGATGGTGAAGATGAAATTTGGTGGGATGGATTTTTGTGAAGTTGGAAGAAAGTCGTAATTTTTGCGCCGAGAAAGTCTTTGTGCAATTGTGTGGTGCCAAAATGCCCCACCACCCACAAGTCAGCGCTCCTGCTGTAAATGTGAATTTAATTGTTAGCAGAATTAGGAGAATTAGGGCGGGCTGGAACAAGCCACATGATCGAGGACACCAGCCCCATTCAGCCACTGGCGATGACATGATGACATGATGACATTTGATGCTGACCAGCTGACGGTACAAAGTACCTCGGTACTTTCCGTTTGTAGTTCTCAAGCTTGGACAGACTCTTTTTTCATCAAGAAACCCGGTTTCACTGCTCGTCAAAGTCGGCCTTCATCGACATATCAACATGGGCCTGGCGCTACTTGGAATCCTGGCGCCTCGATCCTCCAGGGTTGCATTCCTTTGACCTTCGTCTTCAATTTCTCTCGAAGGGACACTAAAACCAGAGACGGAGAAGAAAAATGACAACGGTCCGTCCGAGCCAAGATGTGCTGCTACCTGCTACCGCAGTCTCAAATGAGCACTAGAAACATGCATCAAAGAAAAAGGAATTTACGTCCGAAAGGAGGAGCAGTTGAAATGATTCGAGATTGACCGTGGGGTTACGACCTAAAGCCGAGGTGGCACCAGTGCTGCACCCAACCGACTCCATTTCGGGTTGAGCTGTCTGCCAGAGACCCGAGCATCCTTACCACAGGCGTGGGATCGGGACCGAGAGAGGGGCGCGTATGGGGGAGGATGGGGGTTCCGACGCAGACAATGATCCAACGCTCAACGCTCGGCGCTCTCAAACACCAACACTAACCACGCATATTCGCCAATGCTCGATGGCATCGGATCAGCCGCCCTTTGCAGCCCTCGCCCCCAACTGATAGTGCGTTTCGTAGTATAATACATGCAGAAGATATGTTCCGGTCGTCTTGCCCAGCTGGACTGGTGCTCTCGGTTCATTTCGTCCGAAAGATTCAGAGCGCCTTCATTAAAGCAATTGCATAACTTAGAACCAGATCGAGTCGTATATTGGAACGTTGGAACGGCCGCCCTCGCACTTATACCCAATACTTCCACAAGATGCACTTATAATAGTTACTTCACATATTGGCTTCCCCTTCCCGCTTGTGCCGCTGTTCTACCACACTTCCTTTCCCTCATTCCTTGTTTCATCGCTCTAGATCTCTCTTAGACGTTAGAACCCCTCCCGTACAGACGGCATACTTGGGCTATGGTGGCCCCCTCCCCCAGTCGAATGGCTACGCAAGGTCCCGGCGACCACGGTACCTGTTTAAAAGCCTCGGCGGCTTCGTCTCCAAGACACACTTGCTTAGGCCGTCGTAAGAGGAGAGCCAGATGTGGTAGTAAGCGGCCGTGTGCTCGGTGCAGCAAAAACGATCTCGACTGCCGATCCGAGGGGGGCGGGGGTTCCGGATTCTCCAGCAAAGGCCGCGATTTCAATGACAGAGATGCCCTTGCTCTTAGAGTACAGCAATACGAACGCATTCTTCTCGCTCACGGCATAGAAGTCGAGGATAGAGATGCTCTTCTCCAAGCGGACTCGTTTAAGCAAGATGGGCCGTGCTTCACGCTTCGACCAGAATCGAGATCCAGCTCTGATGGTGGTTTCCGAGAAGCCTATCAAGCGCCGAGTGGACCTGAGGGCCCTGCCATGGCAGAGCTACTCATCTGGGGGCGTCCACACTACGTTTCTCTAAGGACCTTGCATCCAACCGTCCCACAGATCATGCTTCTCTGGAATACGTTCCTCAGCAACTTTGATCCGCTAGTGAAGCTATTCCACGCACCAACAGTTCAAGACTCCATCTCTCAAGCGGCTATGCACCTCGATGCGATATCTCAGCCTACCGAAGCCCTAATGTTTGCCGTTTATCTCTCGGCGACTGTTACGCTGAATGAGCAACAGTGCCTCCAATATCTGGAGACGCCAAAGCAGGTCTTGTTGAAGCGGTTCTCGAATGCAACTCAGCAGGCCTTGGTCAATGCGAAATTTCTCAAATCCAACGACCTCGCCATCCTTCAATCGCTCACGTTGTACTTGGTTAGTTCTCTTTCTTTTCTCTCTTTTCTTCGTCTTTTTGTATCTGTGGCAGTGCCCCCTAGTAGACTCCTGAACACAAGATCAATCCTAACTAGTCCCCTTCCAGCTCGCCATCCGTTCGTATCTTGACAAGCAAGCCCTTTGGATATTGGCCGGACTAGCAGTTAGATTAGGAGAGACGATGGGAGTACACGACGAGAAGACCCTCCGGTCGCTACCTCTCTTCGAGGCGGAGCTTTGCCGGCGGCTTTGGTCCCAGGTTCTCCTCATCAATGATTGCTCTGGGAAGCACCCTGGTGATCGAGCTTCGGGTACAAGATCGCCCTCAAATTGCAATGATAGCGACCTCTCTCCTTTCATGGTCAGGATACCCGAGGACCAGGAAGGCGGAACAGACATGCTGTTCTGCACGTTGCACGCTCACTTCAGGACCGCGACGAGAATACTGCGGCGCAACGCAAACGATGAGAAAGTCCTGCCAATAGAGTCTGATGTCCTAGAGGAATTCGAAGCCAAGATTAAACGTCTCACTTCAAGATGCGATCCGTCGATACCACTGCATCTCTTCACGATACTTGTTGGGCGCTCCGCGATCGCACGACTTCAGTTTTCCATGAGAGCGAATGCCGCCTTTGCTGAGCATGGCGATCTTGACTCCATGTCCGTAGAAACACGTATCTCGCTCCTTGACTATGCGATCACAGTCCTGGGATTTGACTCCGAAATCAGGTCGAGTCAGACCATTCGTCCTTTCCTCTGGCACCCCGTCGTGCAGTTCCCTTTCGACGCATTCATATACATTCTAACGTCCCTGTGCACCGGATCAGAGGGAAACAGGCACAACGCGGCGTGGGTTGCGGTGAATAGGGCCTACGAAGATTACCCCGAGTTCTGCGCCGACTTTGACAGTCCGCTCTTCTCAGCGGCGGGCGACCTTGCCATTGAGGCTTGGGATATGAGAATGGACAGAATGAGGGCAATGAAGCCGACGCAAGGGGCCGATCCTGACATGTACCCGCCAGGGAGTATTGAGTACTCGGCCGCGAGTCATGCCATTTCCAAGCTGAAGGAGCGGAGGGTGAAGGGAGATGACGCTAGGGAGAGGGATAGCCTCGAGCCTGCACGTGGTAGGTGGGATGGAATGCATGAAGATAGCGACGAAGAAGTTGACGATGAGGAAGATGAGTTTGAATTTGCGTGGAGCGATTGGCAAAGGTTGCTCCAGGATGCAGGGTATTTGCATATTGGACGGACATACTAATGCCATTAATGACTTCAGAGCCTAGAATTTGGAAAAACACCAGTCTAGGATTGTTCGGTCCAAGTAATTTCGCCTTCTCTCCAAACTGACATCCGATGTCATCCTCCCCTTTCACCGCTCCTCTTTCATCTTGCCCGCCTTTTCTCAGTTGGCATTCTCCCCAAAATTATCCCTCCCATCCGCAAAAATCTTATCAAAGTCATGCTCAAACCACCTAATATCGGGACACAACCCCGCAAACTTCCACACGCCATCCACCCTCCTATACCAATGCTTGTTCGCCGAATGCGCGTGCCCCTTGACCGTCACCTGGGCCCCCGGCTCGGCCGGATCCCTATCGTAGCGCTGGTGCGGCACGCGGAGCTGGTGGTATCCCACGACCTCGTCGGCCGAGACGCGTTCCCAGCG
>JUDQ01000113.1:51977-90091 GCA_000812075.1 Scedosporium aurantiacum
ACGACGCCGAGGCGGCCTCTCTGCCTCTGTACTTGATGTACTTCGTAAAGCCGTGCTGCTAACCTCCGAAATTTCCTTTGGGGGGGGGGGGGTTCTTTCTTCCCCCACCGCGGCGAATCCAAACCCGATTTCATCGACGCCCCCCGATGAATCAGATCAATTTGATCCCTTCAGCCACGTGGAAATGAGGAAATGCGAAGAACCGGAACATTTCTGCCTTCACCAGTCTAGACCGCCATACCACAGCTTTCCTCAGTAGCATTGATGCCTGTCAAGAATGGACACTGCCCGGCCCGACAATGGAAAACGGAAATGCGGTGGCACGCGCACTTCACTGGTCATATTTGCAAACGTAGTTCCCATCACGACCACCCAGTAGCACAACCACGACTTAGGGATGGCAAACATATACCGACATAACCTGTAGTCTTTACGGAGTTCTCGCATAACAAGGCAATTGTAGACACAGAGGCCTTCGCATTTCGAAGCCACCAGCATTAATGAATGCATTTTTTTTTCTAATTGATTCCTCCTACCAGCCCCTAAAATAATGCACTATTGTCTCCCGTGTCCTGCTCAGTAATGCAATGACCCTAGCTCTTCTCCATTCAAGATGTAAACGCCGCGGCCCGCGGCGACAAAGACCCAAGGCAAAGCTGCCATCCATGTAAATGATAATAACCCGCCCTTTTCGCTACCTGATAATGGAATGAAGACCAGGGAATCATGAAAAGAAAATTAGTTAACAAATATTCACAAAATTGATGCTGGTCAAAGAGGAGCAAGAGCAAAAAAAATGGCATAAGCTTCCGAAAGAAGCAGAAAGAAAAGATAAAGTCAACTCTGCGATAGCTCCATAGTTATTTTCCAGAATGAGGTGCCACAGAGTGTTGATTGGTCCGATCAGGAGGAGGCGGGAGCTGTGCGGGAATCATATCCACATCTGATTCCGAATCCGAATCGCTATCAGACCCTCCACCCACAGTGCTCTGAGACAACCGTGGCGGCTTCACCGGCCACTTCAATGTCGATGGGGTTGCTATGGTAGGGCCCTCAGTCCGGAAGCGCTTCGGGGTCGCTGGGGGGATCGTCATTTGGCTAGGGTAAGCGCTACGGTGATGGGACGGCGGCCTGTTCAACGACGAAGGCGCCGAATGTGGCGTACTAGATCGAGTCGGATCGACTCTCTCCGGAACCGCTGGCGCCCCCATTAAGCCAGAATGGGTCGACGGCGCAGCAACATCGGCCGTCGCTGCTCTGCGAGTTGGGGTCTGCTGTACATGGTTGTGATGGCCATGGCCACTCGGAGCACCGTCAAGCTGCGTTGGGAGAGAATCCCCACTCATACTCACACGGGCCTTTTTGCTGCGGTGCAAATCAGAAGAGCTTGGTGTGGTGACCATAGGAATGCTGCTGAGAATCTGGGCACGGTACTGCGCAAGTTCAGTCTTTCTCCTTCTCTCCCGCAACTTAACCCCGTATTTCTTGCGAATCGTGGACAGCTTAGTGGCCAGGCAGTTCTTCAGACTATCCAGTCGATCCTTTAATTGGTTCACGTCTGTAATTTCCGCCTGTGCCTGGCGCACTTTCCTAGCAGACGCCACCTCCGCTTCCAGGAGTTGAGCATTCAATTCATCGATTTGCGCCTGGCTTAGATGACCATAGGGGTCATATTGCCCCAATGGCCGCGTCCCAGGTCCTTGGGTCGCTGGCGCTGGCGCAGTCACTTGGGCCGGAGACAACGGGGCTGCATGCTGGATCACGCTGGTGGGAGGGTGGTGTATTGGTGCGCTCGGCGGGGGAACAGGCCCTCGCGCTTGCGCCGCACCGATGCCGTTCTGATTGCGATACGTGGTAAATGCAGGTGTTGCGCTAGGTGGTTGTGGTTGTGGTCGTGGTTGTGCGTAGGGTGGTGCTTGCGTGGGCGGAGGAAGTGGCGTCGCTACCTGTGGGATGGGGCTGCTTTCACCGGATGATATGATGATAGGCGATGCAGATCGATCCTTATCATTGCCATCCTGGAAGCTTGGCTCGCTACCACACACCCCATTCTGAGTATGATAGTCGACACCATACCTCGTCGAAAAGCTCTGACCACACTGAAGACAGGAGAATTTTGTGGGAGGCTTTGTGCATATCTTCTTTCTCACGTGCTAAGGAGGCAGAATTGGGTCAGGATGAAGGCTACCCTCACGATTCAGAAACAAAGCGCATGGAAGGAACTTACATGATCCCGCACGGCCACGGCCCCGAACTGGCGGTGGCAAAGTGGGCATGAGAGAGGAGCACACGCGCTAGGAAGAATGGGCGGTGGTAGGTTCGGGGAAGGAAGGGAAGCTTGGCCGTTGAGCGTCGGCGCCGTGTTCACTGTCACTGCCTTGGCCGCCGCGGGTGCTCCTCCCTGGGCGCCTTCTTCGATGATGTCATTTGCATCATAACCGAGGCGCTCAGCTCGCGCCAGCATGTTTAGCAGCGGCCGCGCACCGATGGTGTCTAACCGTCGTCTCATGGCCTTGTCAAGAAGGCTATCTGGAGCCCTGGCCACAATGAGGTCCTCCATATTACCAAGGAGCTCAGTGGTAGCTTGGCTTAATAATTCCTTGCCTGCCATTCTCATAAATTTGTTTCCGAGGAGCGTCGCCGTTGTTCTTACAGTGCCTACCGCTGCTCGATCTAACGCCGCGTTCATCTGGAGGCATTATCATTAGTTCGCCTCTCACACAAATACCACTAATGGGGCATGGTGGAAGTGGCTTACAACAAAGGAAAGGTGAGCCTCCTGTCCTGCCAGTGATCTTTCCCAGGTGTCTCGGACGATGCGCCGAAGTGCCTGGGGTGTGACCTTGATAATAACATCATACAAATCGTTACACTGATCGGCCAAGAGTTGAGGGGGGACCCGGGCATCGTCCAACAGTGGGAAGCCAAGGCCAGCGACAACATTCTCCGCCGTGTACGGCCCTTTGGCTTGAGACGGGGTGGCAAGGCTCGCCTGGCCGGACACTCCTCCGGGACCTGCAGATGCAGTCGGCGGAGCTGCCTTGGGAGGGTTAGGTTGCGGCACTGGAGGCATAGACTGAGGTCGAACGGGCTGCGTAGCGGCGCTAGGCGGCGGGAGTTGCGGCACCGAGAAATGACGTGGAGGAGGGGGGTTGGGCGTAACGCTGGTTGGTAAAACCGGGAGGGGAGGAGGAATGGTCTGAGGCCCCGAAGTCTCGCTAGGGCCTGCCTGGGCAGGGGCGCGAGGCGCATTTGTCGTTGGCGTGCTAGTCCCCGCAACAAGGACTGGCTGCGTCTGGTCATTCTTGTCCACACCGGGCGATATGCTCTTTCCAACCGCTGGTGCCTCCCCAGGAGGATTCGGAGTAGAGCCTGTAGACACGGGGTTTCCTTGTTCAGGCCTAGGTGTATGAGAATGCGACGGCGTAACCACTGTGGCTGCTGAGGGAGAAACGAGTGCAGCATCTAGTTGCCGAGTAATGTGATCAGGTGGCGGCACGGGAACCGAAGGGTTCGTCTCAGTGCCGCCAGCAGCAGACGAGCTGCTTTGCTGGGGCGGGTTGGTCTCCGCTTGAGCATTCATCGTTGAGATATTCTCAAGCCACCACCGAGAGGTGTGGGATAGAGAAAGATGCACGACCTAAGTGCAGGCTTGGAGGCTTGCCAATATCAAAAAACTATGTGCTGATCATGAAGGTGCGCCAGAAGACCTGATGGAGCGTAAGTGCTCTTTCTCACTCAGTGCTCTTGCTCGGAAGGTATCAATTTGTTATAAACGGCGGGTGGCGCCTGCCCGTTACAGGCGTGGAGGAACGAGCTTTGTCACCCAAATTTGAGTACACCAAATCCACGATTATCGCTTCGGCGGGAGAGAATAATGATCACGCTGGAAAACTACAGTTTCAATCGACGAAGGGCGGCGCCAGCTCTTGATTCAGATCTTCGCGGCATAAACGCGTCGAGGTTAAACGTGGTTTAGTTGCATGAGCCAAATGGGCTTGTGGGTCCCGCGTGAAGTGGCTCGAAGCAGATGATGGAAAAGAAAAGAAAAAAAAAGGTATACAACTTATAAGATTTATATATAAAAGAGGAGCTATTAATAACCTTTTATATATAAAGTATAATAAGTTAGCCAACTAGAAAATAATTTTATAGTGATTTTATATTTTTTTATTAATTGGATTAAGTAAGCTAGTATTATATAATTATTATATAAGTTTATAAAATTGCTACTTCGTATTTTATCCTCGATCATCGAGTTCTTGTCCATGCGACAAAGAACACTTTAAATGACACCAATCAATATACTGTATGAGTACTTCGGTACACTACACCTCCTTAATTAGTACATTTTACGTAAGTGTCAAACTCTTTGAAGACGTCTTGGTAGAGTAGACCGCGATAAGTCTTAGTAATGTAACTTTCATTACTTTCATTACAATCATTTTAGATTAACATAGCTATCAGATGTATCCAAAGTCCACCCATGAATGATCCCCGAACACTTCGGGATACCGATGGCCCACCAGACGTCGGCGGCCTACTCAGGCTGTCACCTTGATCCTCCGAGTGAAGAATCAAGAAATCATCTGTCAAACCCACCGGCGAACAGATAGTGCCATCGGAGCAAGGCATCACGACGCTCCAAATACCATATGCGCAGCGTTGCCATGAGTCTGTCATGCAGTTCCATTGACCCTCTGATCCCTCGCAACTTGATCCTACCGCTTGTCGTGCGATGGGCCCCCTTGGCGAGTGTGGAGAGGGTTTGTCGAGAAGTGATGGCGGGACGGCCGCTGTACCAGGGGTTTGACCGAGGAGTGAACAGAGTACCAGTGCTTCTAAGAAATGTCGTAATACCCGTGTCATTCTGCTGGTTGGACGAGGCGGTGATGAAGGTCTAACAACGGGTGGTGCCGGTGTAAGTCTGACCTTTCTCTGGGTTTAAGGAGACACAATTGGTAACTGGTGGGACAAATTCAAGGATGTAAGATCTTTCAAGTTGATGAAGTTTGGCAGACTTGTTGGTATCTAGCCCGTCTCGAAGCCTGCCGATCATGGGCCTATATAGATCTCTCTGTGCTCACATTTTCTTTCCTTCTTCACTTTTTTTTTCTTGGCTTCACCCGATGACTTGGTATGTCGCTGCTGCCAAGTAGTGGAGATGCTGAGACCGGCACAGCTTGAACGGAGTGCCGTCCCATTGGAGGGTCGTCCAAAACTGTTGATCTACTTTTATGTAGGGTATTTTCACTTCACGATTCCCGTAACAATGGCGCGTTTTCTGTAAACCATGCATGATATCATGGTCGGGAATTCGAAGTTGCTAGTCTAGTGTTCTCTCCTTCATCAATGTTGGGCGGCTAGGAATGTGTCACTTTGCATCTCAAGTTGAAGTGGATCGGTTGGGTGTTGAGAGAAACATGCAGAAAACTTCCCAGCGCGGCACCAGAGGTTGGATGTGTCTTGCATATGAAACGGCAATGAGTAGTCAATCACCGAGAGGTCACGATTCTCAAAAGGACGGAATAGAGAAATGCGCCATTAAATTTCGATGCGGCTACTGTGTAGTCTAGGTCTAAAGGCCTTCTATATACCGATGATGGCCATAACGAAAATAAAACAAATCCTTGACTCCGACAAATGCAACGCTTCCCAGCCCTTGGTCTGCGCTTTATATAAAGCCATTTTCTTTTTCTTTTTGTGTGTGTGTGTGTGTGTGTGTGTGTGTGTGTTTTTCGTTTCCGTCGGTGTCAGCATATTCGTACATCCATCAATATCATGATAACCCCGTGATTAAGGAAGCGTCTAATTCTGCTCTTGCAAAGGGGGAAAAGGAAAAAAAGAAGGAAAAGGGGGAAAAATTGAGATGTAAATGTCATTCTGAAGGGATTCTCGGCCAGCTAGTTTGCCTGGCGAAATCGGTAAAAGACCGTTCCGTTCCAAGTCGGGATCTCGGAGCTTAATTGGACGGACGGTGACTCGGCGGGGCCGGTTGAAAGTGGAATTTCGGCTTTCAAGACTGTGGTGGGAGCATCATTCTGTTCGGGTATGGGATGCCAGGTGGAGACTGGAATTCTCGAGCTTGGGGGCTCGGGGAAGAGAACAGTCGGTTCCGGTTGAGAATCAACAACGGTAGTGTGAGTCGGCAGATCGCCTAGGACCGTAGAACTCGAGCCCAACAGCTGACTAGAGGATGGATTCAGCGAGTCCGAGTCTGACTCGGGTGGCGTCCACGGAAGCACCGTGACCACAAAACCTGCGTCCGAAGTAACAGTCTGGGGAACGAGGGTTGCGGAGGTGTTAGATGTTGGGACAGGAGAGGCAGTGATGCTTGCGGCGGAGGACGAGGAAAAGGTGGCAGAGGTGACTGGAGATGTCGAACTTGACTTCTTCGAGGAAGGGGCAAGGTTGTTCTGATACACCGTCACAGTAGCTTGGCTTTGACCCTTGGTCTCCTTGACGCCCACCACGGGCACCACTGTGTCGGTTTGAGATGTGGGCTTCGGCAAAGAACGTATCTGTGTGCGGGTGACGGTGACAGGAGGCACGGGCTCCTTGGTAATGGTGCGTGTGATGGTGACCTCTTTCTCGCCGTCCCCGTCGTCCCCGTCGTCGTCGCTGTCAGAGAAGCCCGGCACGTTGGCTTCTGGGTCGACGATGTTGACGACGGGGTAGTCCAGAGCGGCAGGGCTTAGGTTGCGCCTGTGCAGTCCGAACGGCAGAGCGGAGGAGAGACAGTGGTATGTGGAAAGGGCGAAGAGGAAGGTAGAGGGTGCAAAGACCTTCATTTTGTTCAAGAAGCTCCTGAACGAGATAATAATCTTGCTGCGGGCCGACAGGCAGTATTTTTGAGCCGATGGGCTTAGAAAATGGAAGGGATCTCCCGAACCTTGGCAACTCTGGAAAGCTTAACTCGACTCCTTGACCAAACGAGGGACCGTGCATGCACCGCGAATAAAAATAAAAAAGCAGAGTTTATCTAGACTTACATTTTGCTTTGTGCGAATCCATAGTGCTTATGAACCTCCATCTCGAGGGTAGAAATTGAGAGGGGTTGGTGCTGTTAGTCCAGGCCAGAGACATCAATTGATCACTCCCACCTGCAAATTGAGAGGTTGGTGATATGAGACGAAAAGGATGTCCGTGCACCCCAGCAGCTTCCCGTTCCGGACCCCCAAATTGAGATGGTACCTGGCGCCCCAGTTGCATCGATACGGTGCAGTGTGATGCTGTTTCATTGTTCTGGTTCGCCAGCCACCCATTTTCTGGCTTATGATTGGACATGTCATGTCGTCTGAAGACTTTACACCCTTCGTAGGCCCTTGTTGCGTCATCTGGACCAAGCAAGAACAGAGGCGCGTCGAGGTATCGGAGCCGCCACAGTGTTCTTGAATGAGAACAGTTTTCAGCTCATTGACACCGACCCATGGCATGGCTTCACGAGGAGCACGGCCAGTAATTCTTCTTTGTCTGGAAGCCCCTAGCGAGTCGTCCCCACGGCCTTAGCCTATCGACCGCAAGTAGGAGACCCCATCACCCTTCGACTTCAACTCTCTTATACCTCGGGACTAAACTCTTTATTTCATCATGGATAATGGTTGTTGCTGGTTCACCACCCTATTTTATCAGCGCAGTGCTGATAATTGCGCTGATAATTCCGTCGAGTTTACTGCTCCTTCCGTCCTTCCTAACCTAACTCGTCGGCCCGCATCGTAGTGCCCAGTGATGTTTGGGTGAACTTCACTGTTTCGAGTCACCAGCCACCCCACTGCCTGAAGTCTTTTTGGCCTGGCACCGGACTTGGATAGGGAACCGATTTTCCTTTTATCAACATAAAGCTCGATCGATACATCTGAAGCAGTGATGGTGCTTTCCTACCCATGACCTCATTTTGCGTCGGGCGCCCTGAGTTTGGGTTGAGGAGTCTGAGGAACTTGGGCTAGGTCAAAGTGTTGTGTATGAAGCACGAAGTAGTGATCAAATGTGGCAGTGTAACGCACGGCCACAATTCTATCGTGTGGTCCTCTCTTAGCGGACTTCGTAGTGGACCTCGTACTTCGTAGTTGTCATTGTCAACATTGATGTCAACACCAAACGCCACAGCTCACAGTGCAGTGTCGCCAACTTTGAATGATTGCATCATTGCCCCGCCATCCCACATTTACACATTTACACATTTAAACTATCCCGTGCTGCCACGGTGCTGGTGCTGTGGTGCTGGTGCTGATGCTGTCAACCCGAGGGAGGGGCTGCAGGCCTGGCGCTATCGTGGTGCCCTGTCCTGGCATCAATCACAGTTCTCTCGATGGGAAGAAACTAACATCTAGTTATGAGTCAGTGATGAATAAATAGATTAAACATTGATGTCAAACGTGCTCCTCCATAGTCACTGCCATAGAGGAGAGGTAGTTACGAAGTAAAGCAACCCGCCCCAAAACACCTCTGGTGAAGACACTCTCTTGGGAAAGCTTAACCGCTCAATAATCGATCCATCATTGATATCAAAGTCTGATCGCCCAAGTCAATAGCTAGCTTACTTCGTAATATATATTGATCACTCCTCCAAAACTACACTAGCCTGGCGCGTCGGTGACATCGTCGTTCGTCCCTTTCATTGCTGTGGGCTCACTTCGTCATTCACTATTTCCAAAACGAGCAACTGCCAAGCGACGCCAGCTTTAGAACAATCCCGACCAACCGAAGCTGCGCTGCGCAGCCTACGAAGTACGCTTGCGAAGTCGAATTACGGCAAACGGCAGGCAACACAACACGTACTACACTATTACACTGCGAAGTGCGAACGGTAGTAAAGGGCCTACGAAGTAGAAAGTGGCTTAGCCTCCAAGCCTTCAGGCTTCGATCCATTTCACTCGTCTAGTCCGCGAAAAAGATGGGCCCTTGCCGCGACCAGTTCAATTGTCATGAACCACGCCACACTCTCCGACAAGAATAAAGACATCAACATTCCGCTACGAGTCCACCGCCGACTCCAAACTTTAAATCTCCTGTGCTCTCAAGTTACACTACACTCTCTACTTTAGTCCCTCTTCCGAACCCGAGACCCAGTCTTTTCGAGATGTCGTATCCACCTTACCAAGGCTACGGTCGTAAGTAAATGTCCTTGTCCCAGTCCCAGTCCTAGTCCCAGGCCTCGAGCGCCTCCTGGTCCTCTACAACCAGGCGCCGACGAAGCAAGGTCAGCTCTTTTCTGCCGCTCCTATGGTAGCTGACAAGTAACCTTGGCGCCCATAGAGCCGCCCCAACAAGGCTACGGCCAGCCAGGTCAATACTATCAACCTCCTCCCCCGCAAGGCCAAGGAGGATATGCGCCGCCCCCTCCCCAAGGCCAAGGCTACTATGGCCAGCCGCCTCCGAACCAGTACCCTCCTCCGGGAGCTCCCCCAAACCAGCAGTATGGAGGCTACGCGCCGCCGCCTCCCAACCAGGGATACCAACAATACCCGGGACAGCAAGCCCCTCCTCAGGGCCAGGGATATTACCAGCAACCTCCTCCCCAGGGTCAGTACGGTCAACCTCCTGCGCCGTACGGCGCCCCGCCTTCACCACAACCCTATGGCGGCGCTCCCCCGCCAGGCCAATACGGAGCTCCCCCCAACCAATACGGAGCTCCTCCGAATCAATACGGCCAACCACCTCAGCAGTACGGTGCTCCCCCGGTCGGCGCACAATACCCTCCCACCCCAGCCAGTCCGGGTTATGGTCCACCTCAGATCATCAACTGGGATGCGACCGCCGATGCTCAGGCCTGCCGCACCGCCATGAAGGGGTTCGGCACCGATGAGAAGCTCTTGATCCGGACATTGGCATCGAAAGATCCTCTACAGATTGAGGCCCTCAGGGCGTCCTTCCAGCGCCAGTTTAATCGAAACCTAATCAACGACATCGAGAAGGAAACTAGCGGATACCTTGAATATGGTCTCATGGCCGTAGCTCGAGGTCCGCTCCTCAACGATGTATATACCCTCCGAGATGCCCTGAAAGGTGTAGGAACCAACGAGGCCCTCCTCAACGATGTGCTTCTATCCCGGTCGAATGCAGATATTCAAGCAATAAAGGGTGCCTACTACAAAGCCTTCTCGCGACGCCTCGAGGACGATGTAAGAGGCGACTTGAGCGGCAAGACTGAAAGGCACTTCCTCATGGTCCTTGGAGCAACGAGGGCTGAGGATTCCGCGCCTGTCGTGCCGCAGCAGGTTGAGCAGGATGTGCTCGAGATCTACAAGGCAACGGAAGGCCGAATGGGCACCGACGAATTGCTCATCTGCAGCATATTCACTTCGAGGAACGATAATCAGCTCCGTGCTATTGCGCACTCTTATAAGCAGCGGTATAGCAAAGACTTGGAGAAAGTCATCAAGAGTGTATGTTCCTTCCCACACCCTATTCCCCCTTTCTTTCTATCCTAAAACGTCGCGATACTAATATTTCGACTCTTCCAGGAATTCTCTGGCCATATGGAAGATGCTCTCCTCTACCAGCTCCGCCACGCAAACGACAAATACATGCACGCCGCCACACTCCTCGAAGATACGATGGCCGGCGCAGGAACGAGGGATAAGCTTCTGGCTTCGCGCGTCGTCCGCTATCACTGGGACCGCAACGCGCTGAATAACATCCGCGGTGCGTACTCGCAGCGCTTCGGCAAGGACTTGGCGAGGCGCATCAAGGGCGAGACGAGTGGGGATTTCGAGAGGTTCCTTTTGTCATGCATCGGCGAGCCGATTTAATGATTTAGGTGGTCTTCTTTCAACGTCTTTCATATACTGATATCCGGCCAGTTTTACTAGGCCACCAGTCTGGCGTTTTAATCTTGTCATGAATTTCTCTATTCTATTTCTTTACATCTTTATATGTTGTATGAGTGTCATGTTGAGCATCAAAGTCTATGAAGTTGCATGATTCCCCTGAAAATTCAATTTACCAATGCCTCTGAAAACTCCACATCCAATGCTCTTGATTCCTCCCTTACATCCTGATTATATTCTGCCCCACTAGGGAAAGTCGTGAGACCTGAAAAAAGACGAATATCCCCGGGATGCGCCACAGCACCCGTCTGCGGCCCCGTCCCCAGTCCTAAATGCCACTCTGAATCATTCGCTCTGCTTCGTTGGGTTTGAAGAGGCGAGCGTGCCCTCTTCTTTCTGAGTCGGAGTAGGAGCAGGTGTTGACTTCTCTTCTTGCGCCTGCTTCCCTGTGGAACCATCGATGGCCTTCTCGGTGTCGGCGCCTGACTCGGGTGGTTTTTCACAGTCCCTCCTCAGATTCAACCCACCACTCCAACCGAACCAGCCTGGTTCACGAGGGCCCTTGAAGAGACAGACGAGGATAGAAAACCCAACAAATGCCACTATTCAAATGTGGAATAGGTTAAAAAAAAAAGAATTCATATCTCAAAGAACCGGACAGATAAGACTACTCCGAAAAAGGGATACATGAACTTACTGCAGCTCCCCCCACTCCACGTCCATCCACCCGCGTGGTATAGTCGGTTCCCAATCGCAGTCCCAGACAACTGCCCAACGAAAGCCATGACCATGTAAGCCGTGTTAAGCCTATTCCTCGCCTTGGGGTTGATGGAATATATCGCAGCCCGGTTCGCCGTCTGCGCCATCTGGATGCCGACATCGACGGTGACGGCTTGTATGATAGGTCCGGCTACGGTAAACTTTCCCGTAAACGTGCTGATTGTGATGCCGGTGAAGGCGATGATCTGACCCAAAAGGGATGACATCCACGGGACGTAGCGGTCGGTGACGAGGCGGCCATACAAGGGGCCGCCGGCTATGGACGCTATTCCGATAAGTGAGAATAGACCGATTGTAAGAGACGAATAGTTATATGGCGGGGAGGAGAGAAGGAAGGTCAATGTCGTCCAGAAACCTGTGAAACAGGCGCTCATGCAAGCAGTGATGAGACACGCCTGGACCAGAAGCGGCTCCGTAAAGAACATGTAAACAACGGACCAAAGCATGCGAAGGTAGTTGAGGCCGTTGGGGTTAGTAGACGGGTAGTCTGGCATGAAGAAGTAGAGGGCCACCAGGAGGAGATGCTGAGCGCCAAAGGAAAACCAATAGATGTTCCGCCAGTCGGTCTCGTTAGAGACGATGCCGGATAGGAGACGGGCCACCAGCATTCCCAGCATTAGGCCTGAAACAACGATCGAGATGGAACTTGCTTTGCGGTGCGCTGGGGCATAGTCTCCTACTAGTGGCAACATGAGCTGGGGGGTAACTGTCGTTGCGCCGCAGATGAAGGAGAGGACGGTGAAGACGGTAAAGTTGTTGGTTATGCAGAGACCGAGCCACTGAGAGGTGTAAGTGTACTCGATTCTTTTTCTTTAATTTGGGAGAGGGCAAAGAAGACTTACCACCATAGCAGTAAGCCAGATCAAAGAGAGGATGAAGGGCCGCCTCTTGACTGTGTCTCCGAGAGGACATATGAAGAGGAGTCCAACCGCGTAGCCGGCCTGAAGGAGAGCTGCTACGGAAGAAGCTTTCTCGTAGGAAACATTGAATGTCTCTGCAATCTTGTTCAGGATCGGTTGGTTGTAATAGAGATTCGCTACGGTGAAGCACGCAGACTTGGGACTCGTTAGAACACATTGCTTCATCTATTGTTTCCTAGCAACAACATGGCATTTGATCGCTTACGAAGGCATAGAGAATATTGAGAGCAAAGGTAAATCGGGGCGGGTTATTGAGGTCATAACGGCAACGCTTGGGAGTCCATGTAAGCGCCCGCCGTAAAGCCGAGAATGGTTGGGAGAATTTTGCATCTTTCCGTTCTTCTATCGAGCTACCTTGAACCGATGCCGCCGCCGATGAGGATCCGGAGTTAGGTTTGTCGTCTTTGTCGTTCGAGTCCAGGACCGGGAGGGTCCGAGATGCCTTGGGCTCAAGACCATGATGACCTGGTGAAGGCTCCGTAGTCTGGTCTGTTTTGCTTTCATCGGGTCCGTCTGACTGATCAGAGATTTTCGGGTCCGCCACGGCGGGGTTCGGGGGTTTCATCTCGACACGGAGAACATATGTTGTTGTACGGGAGACCTTCAATGGCAAGAATACGTAGAAAAGGAAAGTCCACAGAACAGTAACATTGATCCCTACTCGTTCGACTAATCGGGGAAGTGTAGAAAAAGAACGAACTCCTCCGGACAACCGTTATTACAAGAACCGCACTTAGTGTAGAGTGGAGAGGAGTCTGCAAATGTCTAGCACTCTTCAACGGAAAGGAGTCAGAGACTGCACGCCATCGAAGTCCCCATTACTGCTAGATCACAACTGGATGACGAAGACTTGACAACAACACTAGGAAACAATTTGGAGCAAGATTGAACTCTGGGATTAATAATGTCAAATGCATTCAATGGCACTATTTGCCGAAACAGGTTGCCCTTCGGCCTTCGCTCTCAACTGTTGTCTGGAACGTATGAAGTAGTAGTCACGAAGCGGTTAGTGGACATTCCTTCGTGCTTCGGCGCTCGGCACAGACATTCGAGGTCCGATCTGGTGCCGATATAACCCTGAATTTTTGGGGGAGCGCTCACCTGTGTGGTTGCCAAGATTGCCTGGCGCACCAGAGCGAAAGTGAAAGGGGCGGGCCTAGACGAAAAAGGACTTTGGTGAGTGAAAGACGGACCTGACATGGAGCGGACGACGACGAAGACGACCGGGATTTGACGGAAGTGCCTGGATGACTCATCATTCCATCATCCTTGTAAAACACGTGCTCCACTGTCATCAGTTTGACAGTACTGAGGTACATTGTCGTGTCTATTCGTTTACCGCCACTTTTGCAAATGATTCATAAAGACAAAATACAAGCCTGGAAGTAACATCCGATGTAGTATAGTGGTTAGTATACTGCGCTTTCAAGCTTTCAACAAGGCACCGCAGGGGCCGGGGTTCGATTCCCCGCATCGGAGCTTCGATCTTCTTTTTTTAGTATTTCTACTATTTTCAACTTTCGCTCGATAGCAACATTGAACAGTCTCTGGACCATATTCTTGGTTCCTGGTTGTATATGGATTTTTTTTTTCTATCCTTCTTCTTTCTTGCGATTGCTTCGTTATAGATTTTTTTTTTCTTCTGTTTTCTTTATAAGACTTGTCCGAAACCTTTCAAACAGGAGACTGTGGACTGTCCACGAAGTCCAGATGCAAACAAGCAAGACCACCAGAGCAAACATCCAAGTACTTGTCCCTATCAACCAACTCTGGAACTGAAGTGACGTCCAGAGGTGAACCCTCCTCACATCGAATATCCCCAAGTAAAGTCCCGATACGATGGCCTGGGCCACACATACGCCGAATCCGGAACTTTCCAACCTAAACTCCGACCATCAATCCTTCTCCAATCCCTTAACTTGTTCACTGCCCCTTTAGTTCTCCGCTGTATTCTCACATTAGATGCATGCTGATGGCCAGATCAGTCGCGTTCGTGATTAGCCTTGTATTCAAAAGCCGCCAGACGGGGAGTGTGCCGTTATGCCATTTGAACCACTATCATCGACGGCGGCAGCAGCTATGGCGAGTTGAGTCGAGGGTTGAGACTGTCTTAAGGTGATGAAAGGACTGAACTGTTTACTTCAAGCCTATCCACGTAGGCTAGGTATAAGACGAAGATTATAATTTTCCATGTATATTTTAACGGTGCATTCCAAATATCGATGGAAGAAGGCATTATCTCCAACTCGATATCATTTAACATGGAAAGTAGGAAAGCGTCGAGGCTTTGGTGGACATGCGAAGCTCAACATCAGTGTTGTTACTTCGTAAGTCAATTGTTTAGTCATCCATACAACGACTGTGACGGATCAAAACCGCACCAAATTTTCTTGGCCCTCCAAATGAATCTTTTCCTCTCCATGATACACGCACCCAAGTCTACGAGGTAAGGGTCTCAAAGCCCGATCCTCGAACCTTACACCAAGGAATCCTCCGTACCTGGTTCCAACCCGGGCCTTGTGTTAGGGGAAATGGTGTGCTAGATCACAGCATTCCGTCGGTTTGAGGGAAGCCGTAGCTTATTCGTTTTCCGAATCTTTTCCTGTGGCGGCTTCCCATGGTTGTGACGGTGACATCTGCCTTCTCATGGTCTTTTTTCAATGCTGGGATTATTTTTGTCCCGAGGGCCATCTCTGAATTGGATTACTCAAAAAAATAAACATTGTAGATGAACCGGCAGACCATGAGCTGCTCTTCGAAATTAAGTTGAACTAATTCCTTAGCTACGGAGTAATATTGAATGTTGAATTTGTTCCTTTTTCCCTCAACTCAGTTTCCCCAAAAAGCTATTTAGGATGCCGTCTACTTTCTCTCCCGTACACATACCCAAACCACGACTCGGTGTATTCCCTATCCACGCCCAGCGCCCCGTCTTGAAAAAACGCCTCATTCGCCCTTGCAATAGCGAGCAGGCACGAAAGGCATCTTGCTCACCGTCGCGCTCCGCTTTCGTCCCCTAACAAGCACATCGACCTCGGTCCCCGCCTTCTGGAATCCGTCCTTGACGTATCCCATGGCGATGTTCTTGCCCAGCGACGGGCTCGGAGAGCCGCTGGTAACGACGCCAATCTTCTCGCCCTCCTTAGTGTGAATCTCGGCGCCCTCTCGCGCAGGTGCCCCGTTGACGATGAGGCCAATGCGTCGCCTCTCAACGCCCTTTCCTCCCTTGGACTTGGGGACGAGCTGGGGAAGGATCGTCTCGGCTCCGTTAAAGCCACCAGACTTGCGTCTCTCCGGCGAGATGATCCAAGAAAGACCAGCCTCCACGGGCGTCGTCGTGTCGTCTAGATCGTGGCCATACAGACACATGCCGGCTTCAAGTCGGAGACTATCTCGAGCGCCAAGGCCGGCGAGCTGCAGCCGCTCGGGACCTCCAACCTCGAGGAGGGTCTCGGTTATGGCGGTGAGCTCCTTGACCGCGTTTCCTTCTCCCTCCGGGATGATAAGCGATATTTCAAAGCCATCCTCGCCAGTGTAGCCTCCACGGCCGATTAAAACTTGACGCGTCTTCGACCCGTCTGCAAGCCTGAGCTGGGCATAGGTAGAGTGTCCAAAGTAGAGCTTGGAGAGGTCCACTCCTTCAATAATCTCCTTCAAAATCCCCTCGCTCTCAGGCCCTTGCAATGCCACAAGGCCAACATTTTCCTCGACACGCCAGACATCCTTGGCCGCGATACCCATAACCTGCAGCTGCTCACCGATAAACTTCAAATCCTTCTCGCGGCACCCGGCGTTCGACACGACGTAAAACTTGTCGCCCGACAACCTCGTAATCATAAGGTCATCCACGATACCTCCCGTCTGCGGCCACAGCAGAGTGCTCAACCTCGACTGCATCTCGCCAATCGCGCCCGTCTCGACCGGCGTCATCCGCTCGAGGGCCTCCACCGCGGCGGGTCCGGTAAAAGTATGCTGCACCATGTGGCTCACGTCGAAAAGACTCGCCTTGGTCCGGGTAAACTTGTGGGAGTCGCCGACGCTGAGGCTCGAGTATTGCACGGGCATCGAGTACCCCGCGAAGGGGACCATCTTGGCGCCGCGCGCCACATGGAAATCGTAGAGGGGGGTCTTCTTGATTTCCTGTGAGGACGAGGACGACCATCGTGCCGAGGAGACGGGGATGCTGCACTTCGAGGTTGGGAGGGCGGTGTTTTGCCTCAATGGCTTCAGAGCTGTGCGTAATCTCTTCATTTTTTGGAGTGAACTGTGAGAGCCGAGGTCAATGACGAGCTATGCGAGGGAGGTTGGTCGAGGTATGGTTGTCGAGGAAGAATATGTCCGCTGGAGCCACGAGATTTCGAAGCGCGATGAAGCGGGGATCGTACTTCGTACACGAGACGAATTGAATTGAATTCCGCGGGTGACTCGTCGAAGTTAAAGAATTGGCCCCAGAAAGAGTTAAGATCAATACATCGTCGTCGGCTTGAATCGGGGAATTTAGCGTCATATCATTCGGTGAACTCCAATTGTCCCGATGATCGGCTCCGCTAGAACTCGATACAGTGATAACTCCCTTTTCGTACTAAGATGCACTCAATAAACTTCAACTTAGAAACCGATCCCCTCACTCCAAACCTTGGTCTCTCGAATCTCGATTGTCCATCTCTCTGAAGATTGATGATGCAAGCCTTTAGCCAACTAAGCCATGCACTCAGTATTATTTTCTCAGCTCATCCTTACGTTGAGGGACTAATGGTGGCTCTTGAGCAAGAAAACCAGAGTCTAGAAATCAAGCCAACTTCTGGACCCCTTGAAGCTTTGAGACTGAGGAGGAGTAAATTCCATGAAGAAGGGTTGATCTCACGTATTCTCGCGTACACAATACCGCTGCCTCGTGGCTATGGAATGCCAAATAAAGAAGAAAAGCAAAATAAAAGCAGACAGAAAATAGTACGAGAACTGCGTACCGCCTGATCTCGTCTGAAGGTGCTAAGCCTAGCCTCTCTCCTTTCTATGCGGAACCTGTATCCCGGCGGCTTTACTTGCTGCTCTCAAAGCTATACTTTAACCATCCCCCAAGCGCTCTCAAGCTCTCCCACCTGACGTTCTCGTCGGTCTCATCCATAAGCTCCATAACACGCTTCTTCAGTCCTAGCTTCTCAAGCTGATGCCTCCTTTCAGGCGCCTCTCGCACAAGCCAACCGATATCGTTGCAAGCAATAGCAAGCACAGCCTTGTCCTGGTCCCATGACCTGTTCATGATATCCTTAAGCTTCTTGGGAAGTGACCCGTTCTCGTATTCGAGGATCTTTCTAGCGTTCTCAGCCCAAAACATTGCGTTTCTATGGGGCGGCGACCAGCGAAGATGACCGGAGTTGACCTCTGCCACGTATTCGTCAAAGGTAGTCTTAGTCCTGGTGTAGTCTTCCAGGAGATCCTTGAGAGAAGAGAGGTCTTCCAGAAGATCGCGATCGGTGAAGTGGCGACCAGCTAGGTTGTCAAGCAGACTTGGCAGCCTCGCGAGGACGGCCGTCGGGAGCAGGGATCTTTGGTTCTTTTCGAGCAGATTCCAGAGTGTGGCGATGATGAGTCGAGAGGTCTTTTCCTTAGGAGAAACCCGGAGAAGCTGAGTATATAGTATGACGATATCATATTCACTGTGGTCAAGGAAATTGTTAGACATTACACCAAGGCAAACAAGTCACATTCTAATGATGGGGAGAGCATACTCGTTAAGTGCATCACCAATCTCAGACGAGTCAAAGCTCAGCTGCCACAACACGAGAAGGACGTGATATAATAGTTGTAAGCCAACGCCGCCACTCAGCTGGGCGTCTGCTGAACGGAGGGTCGTGCTGCCGCTCCACAAGCTTGAGGTCGAGCTCTGGGACCCAACGCCGGCAGCCGACCGGAGAATATCTATCATAGGCCTAACGGTCTCATTTCGCTGGTCCCAAAACTGGCGGCGGGTCTGCCTCGAGTAGAGAACATCGGAGAATTGTTGAATGGCGATGTCTTGCTTCGGGGCATCGTTACTCTCAACAAGTTCGGAAAGGTAGCTTAGGGTCTCGGGAAGGGTTTGTTTAGTGGCAGCGGATCCGTCACGAGAGGCTGCCATGATTCCGGTCAGGACTTTCGATGCGAGAAGAGGGATGGGGTCGTCCAGGGTCTTTGAATGTGTAAGAAGTGGTCGGAGGCTTCGATATGGGTCGTCCGAGCGAAGCAAGCTCTTCGCGAGACTAGGAGCACCTGAGGATGGAAAGGAAGAGCCAGGTTAGTAGCGAACGGTGTGAAGTTGAGTCATCAATCATGATTGATGCTTTAGCCCAGTATTTGGGCCCTGAGGGCAGGGCGATAGCCGCTGCCATGTGAAATAGACATACGAAACTGATGCGGATTGATCGATGGTGTAGTTTGCACGTGGTGGGGTGGGAGGGGTAGCATCAAATCAATATTGATCAAAATAACATCAGAATAACACCTACACGCTATAAGGTCACCAAGGAGCACAAGGAGATATTGTATAATGGCTGGTTGTTTCGCTGCCGTCTCGAGGACGCTCAGCCGCGAGGCTGCCTTATCGCCGACCCACAATGCAGTATAGCCGTCGAGATCATTTTCGACGATGGACTTCTTCAACTCAGTTTTCTTGGCGCGATCGAGAGCGCGAATCAACGCAAGCTGACTCTCGGTAACGAGACCGGACCTTACAGCGCCATCCCAGGGAATTGGTCGTTGTCGGATGTTGTTCTGGAGCGAGGCCAGGTATGTGGGAGCTTCGAGCGACATTGTGCAACTGATGGATAGATGGAGGTTAAGCCAGATCTAGGCGGGAAATAATAACGGCTCCCTCTCCTCAATAGGAGAAAGACCGAGGCAAGCCCTGTCGAGACGAAAGAGTGGGAGGGGAGAGGGTTACAATATGCAGGCGCCAGGCGGCAAGCCGTCTTGTCGATGGCTGGGGCTGCTGCTTGGAGCTTGGGGACTGAGAAGAGTATGTTCTACGATGAATGGAGAAATGGATGATGGAAGCTGGCGATGGTGCAGGGGAGCTTGGGTGACGTCGCAAGCAGGAGCGCAGAGCACAGAGCACATTGAGAGCTTCACCAGGCAAGTCGAAATCTGATTGGAGGAGAGAGGAGAGATTCTCAAGTGTTCGCCAGCTGTTCGCAGTCCCAGCTTGACTCCGTGACGGCCCATCCATTCACATTTCGTTTTCGGTTGAAGTGGGGGGTTAAAAAGAAATACCGCCTCTCAAACCCTCCCGCCCTCCAGAAAAGAGGAAAATAGATCGGCCTGACTGTCGCGTAAGACTGACTCTCAGGCGCCTGCCAGTCACAAGGTAATGAAAGAGCAAAGATTACGAGATCTCTATTTCAGAGTTTTATAGAAAAACTAACATGCAGAAACCGAGAAACAGGTTTGTATGGACTTCGTAGGGGTCCTCGGGTTCTCTTGTTTCTGTCTGACGCCTGGGCTTATCTCTCTCGAGTGCTGTCATGTGGCATCCCTCGCAGATAAGATGACGAGGTGCAAGGTTTCTGGGTCACGGCCTTGTCTTCGGAAAGTACGTGATTATGTTTATGGTTGAATTTTAGTTACTCGACCGTGAAAGCCTCAACTGTTTGCGACATGGTGTGCAACCCGCTGAGGTGTCTTACTTGTTGCACCGCATCGCCGGGTGTCTTGCAGCCATCAAGAGTAGCTTCCCGCGAGTCCTCCGCCTACCCCGGTCCCGCATAACCGATGCATGTAGGGCTTGATCTCTGCCCAGTCATTCGAAGGGCTAGCCTGGGGAGTCTTCGAAAGGATGGGGAAAAAAAAAGGAAATAAAAATACGAAGATAGTCTAATGCCAGGGCGTTGTCCTCTCTCTCTCACACACACACACACACACACAAGGGCCAGATCTGGCATGAGAGCATGAGACTGTGGGGTGGGGCAGGATGAGGAACACATCAAATCAAATGCCTCGTGCTTTGTATGTAAGAGTGTTGAGAGGAGCATGAGCCTGAACAGCTCATCGTCGTATAGAAGTTTCCTGCTTGGGCAGGTCGCGGAACTTCGGACCTGGAGTGTATTGGTCGCCGGCAACGTCATCGACATCGACGGACTGCCGTTTGGGGGTGCGAGCAGTTAAGGCGACGAAAGATTGGCGGGTATCGACTAGATCAAATGAATTCTCGGGTGCTGCTCCAAACTCTGGATTCCACCGCCATTCCAATGTGATGTGGGATGTGGGTGGTGTTGAAAGAACAACTTGAACAACACCTGGACATGGAACAACTCTCCTTCGTCTGAGTGGATCCATGCGAACAATGCAAACTAGTGTACTTCTTCGTACCAGTGCCTCATCGAACCAGCGCGGTGTATGCGCGCCCAAACTCAGGAACCAGCAGCCTAAAATGGGGCGCCCAACGACCGTGCAGTGACAGGCTGACAGCCAGCAGATCCAGGCACCCACTACCACTACCACTACCACTATTACCACTACAAGGTACGAGGTACTAACAGCGGATCCGGGCATCGTGGGACATCGTGCATGGGTCCGTCATTCTCAACATGTCATGGTGCATGAATTGGTGACTCAAGCAAAGAAAGATAAGAAATAAAAAAACAGTAACAATTTTGGGGTAAATTCTACACGAAATTTCAGGATTGTAACCAAATTGCAATTGGTATGGATATCAATCCTAAAAGGCAGGGAGGGAATTTTTGATTTGATCAACGGGCGATGGGAAGTAACATCGCTGACTGGTGCTGGCAAGTCAGAAGTGTCAAAAAAATAAATCAGCGAGGTTGGTGGTGGTCGCGGTGGTCGCGGTGGTCGCAGCGGTCTCCACGGGGAGGTTGGTAGTGAAAAGAATTCAAGCTTCTCCCTCCACATTGGTCCAAGTCGGTCAAAGTCGCTCAAGTCACTCAAGTCACCCTCGTCAAGCTGCACGATGCGATGCGCTGCCACTTGTTACTCGTTTATAATACCAAGACGTATAATACCTCGCTCTCTCTGCAGCTTGACCTCACACACCGCCCCAGCTTTCCTTCTCTCTTTTCTTAATATTTTTTTTCCTGGTTGCAGCACTGCCGATACTGATTCACTATTCATTATTCTGTCTCTCCGGCGCTATTCAACATTGTTCCCTCCTCTTGAGACTCGTTCCTGGGCTTTTCTTTTTAGTCCTGTCTCGCTCTGGACTTAGAGCAACGAGGCCTGTCTCAGCATATAAGTCTAAACAGGTTTACTTCCAGTCCTTGGGGACTTGGTCGCGACTGCCCCAACAAGTCCCCCGCCGAAAGGGGCAGAAAGAAAGGAAAAAAAAAAAAATTACGAAAAAAATCACCTGGCGAAGCAATCAGACAATTGGCAATTGAAAAGAGGTGGCCAAGGAAACCGACGGAAGTGGTCAGAGGCCGGGCGTGAGCCCACACCACCACCGGGACACAACATCAAGACCGATTTGATCAATCAATCAACCTCATCCTCCGCGTTTGTCAACTCGCACCACCCCACGTCTTGCCTTTGCCTTGTGCGTAAGGTGTGTAAGAGGCGAGCGCAAATTGGGGCTTGAAGCCGACCTTCGAACAGCTTCATAAAATAATTCCCCTCGAGTTATTTACCCGGCTTTTTTACTATTATTTTATTATTTCTTCTTTTTTTTCCCTTTGTGTGAGGAGAGAGTGCGACTTGGGGGCGGAGCTACACACAAAATGAGGACCTTCAGTTCAACACGGCAAGCAAAGCCCGCGCTCCTCTCCGCCTTATTCCTCTTTATCCTTCACTCCACTCAACCCGTTCAAGCTGTCCCTTATCCCCGCGACGACCTCCATGATGTCGGCTACTCGTATCTCATGCCTCGCGCCTGTGCGCAATACTGTGGAGCGGACAATCGGTATTGTTGCGAAGCGGGGACCTCTTGCACAACCGAGGGCGCCATCGCCATGTGTGTTGGTGGTCAGGGCATTTACACCACGACCTGGACCGAAACCAAGACTTACACCAGCACTGTGACGAGCGATTGGCCCGCTGCCGCTGCTACTCCCGTCGACGAATCCGTGCCTTGCGTACCGCAAAATAGCGACTGGACCCCATGCGGGTGGGTATGTTGCGACTGGTGGCAAGAATGTGCTGTTGAGGGCCAGTGCCGACCAAAGCCCGGTTACGAGGGTGGTATCGGTGGAGGTGGTGCCGGAGGAGGAAGCGGTCAGGGTACGACCGTCGTCATCACCACTGATGGCCAGGTGACGACCCTATTCTCCGCACCATTCAGGGTCACTGGTACTGGAAGTGCAGCTCCTACCCAGAGCTTCGTCTCGGGACAGGAGCCGGAAGAAGACGACGGCTCTGGCCTCAGCGCCGGCGCCATTGCCGGTATCGTTATTGGTACTCTCGCTGGCATTGGTCTGCTTTTCCTCCTTTGCTTCTGCTGCATCGCCAAGGGCATCCTGGGTGCAATCTTCGGGAAGAAGAAGAAGGAGCGGACACGAGAGGAGATTATTGAGGAGCGCTACACCAGGAGCAGCCATGCGCCGTCAAGCTACTTCACCAAGCGGGGCACACACAGCTCGTGGTATGGCAGCTCCACGAGCCCCAGGCGCAGTGAGAAGAAGAAGTCAGGTGGCGGCAAATGGCTGGGCATCGGCGCGGCTGCGGCTACACTGTTGGCGCTTCTGAATATCAAGAAGGACAAGAAGCCTCCCTCGAGGCGTACGCCCACGATGTACACCGATTCGTACACCTACAGCTACACCGACTCGAGTCCAAGTAAGTTTTCCCTGCAGGATGGAGCCAACCACTGGGAGAATCCAAACTCAGCTAACATTCTTAGTAGGCAGTTCAAGCGCTGGAGGGTCGAAGCACCCGAGCAGCCGCACTCACCGCAGTCATCGCTCCTCCCACCGCTCACACTACACCGAACGTACTCGCCACACGGGGAGGGCGAGTAGGAGAAGCTCGGCTCACTAGCTTTCCCTTCCTGCTCCTCTCTTAGAATTACTTCCCCCTTTCTAACCCGTCTGTATATGTGAGGAACTTGACGTTAACCACCTCATCATGGTCGTCACTTTCTACCGCTCTCTAAGAGCCTTTTTTTTTTTTTTTTTTTTTTTTCTTTTCCAGCACAAACATTGCCAGGAGCCCTGCGCCCTCCTGAGCCCACCCTCCCCCCACCCCCTTTCCCCTTATTCACTACCCGTACATATCACACTTTTCACTTGAGGCTTTTGCGTTACTTTTGCATCGATTTCCTTCAGTCCACATGTTCCATGGAAACGGCGTTTGGTACCAGGATACAACGTTTACACGATGATGTTTGAACGAGATGCTAGCTGATGACAGAGAGGCATGGATGAATTGGGATGGAAATGCTATAATCAAGCAAGACGTATTACAAAGAATAATAAATGAATGAGATCTCAGAGAGAATTGTCTCTCCCGTTTAACCTGGTCCGACGTCGATGGAAAAGGTACAATGTTGACCTAGATAGAATGTGAGTGTCAGCGCGACCTAATATCTTCTCATATGATCTCGGCTAAGGATGGGGGGAGGCTTTGACAATCCAGGTGATATAAGAAGAGTCCACCATAATGCGAGTCATACGAAGCTTCTTGCAAGAGAAAATAACTAGACACAGAACTCGGTGCATCGGCCGCGATAGATCCTCGCCGCCTAGCATTCATCTCCTCCATCAGTGAAATCTTCGACTTGAGGTATAGGGAAACAGTAATTCGAACCCTAGCGCTTGACTCTAAGGAGGGTTCCTCTGGACATATCGTGCGCCTCTGGGCTTGGAGTAGGGAATGACGGATAAAAGATCAAATTGACTTGTAAATGAGTGATCGTCCCTGTGTGAATATGCAAGGCTGCTGGTGACGGAAGCGTTGCATCCAGTGACTCCTAACCCAAGAATGCCCCCAAGGCCGACCTTCAATTCTATCATTAAAGTACATAAGCCATTTCGTGGACCAGCAAAATTCACAGGCTGTGGGACGTAGTTCATGGTAGACTCTTTTCATGAAAGATTCTTGTCTTCATTGGTGTTTTTTAAATGTTCTGTAGCCCCTTTTTTTCGCTACATAAAAATGCAATGAGGAACCCTCTTCACTCCCGGAGACCCATAAACGCAAAAGAAACAAACCATGGCCCGAATCCCTTGCTTTCTTTTACTCAGTCACAATGTTACCCTTCTCCGACACATAAACGCCGTCAAGGAACTGCGAAAACGGACAAGTTAGTGTTTTGTCTACCATGACGAGGGATAGCGAGATTGTGCCTGCGTCACACATATCCCGACTAGTCCAATTCACGCACCTTTCGGATATCCTTGTTTCGGACCTTGCAGCTCTGTTGGATATCCGCCGCACACTGAGAGACGTCCTCGACGGAGTTGCCGCTGAGGATAAGCTCGTCCTTCTGGGCCTTGGAGACCTCGACGTCGACGCCGGGGCGCATGGTCACCCGGCGGACGATCTTCTCGCCAATGAAGTTCCTACACAGCACCAAAAATCAGCACTTGACACGCTTCGAAACAGCCCCTCCTTCGTCCCCGTGACAAGCCACAACCAGGAAGAAAAATCGACAAGGGGGCCCTGCCAATTCGAACGGGTTTTCCATACCGGATCTCGACCTCGGTGCAGCCAGTCTCCTTGTTCTTCTCCAAGTTGACGTTGATGGGAAAATGGGCATAGACGTATCGGAGCTTGTAGAGGTAGCCCTTGGTGACACCGATAATGAGGTTGTTGAGGATCGTCCTCACGGTTCGGAGAGCGGCAACATTTTTCCTCGATCCGTGGTGAATGAGAATGGCGAGGGTGTTCGGCTTGGGCTTGGTGAAGGAGACCGCGATGTGGCTCAGATCCTTAGAAAGCTTTCCTGTAATCCGGATTCCCAGTCAGCAACCCCCAATGCTGCAATGCAAACCCCTCCCCATCTTTCAATGTTCCTCCGTCTCCATCTCGATTCATCGATCCATATCGGCGAGAATTAAACGACTTCGGGGGGAAAGCGTACCTCGGGGACCCTCGACGGTAACTAGCCTGGACTTGATGCTGACCTTGACTGTACGGGAAAATCTCTTGTTAGCAGAGCGATTTCATCAGGTTTCGAGGTTTGCAGCGAGCAGAGCCGCCCCTTCAAATGACCGCAGAAAATGAAGAGTAAAACGGAATCAAAACTTACCACCCTCAGGGATGTCGAGGAGCTCTTGCGACTGAATATACTTCATCCTGGCGGTGTTTCTTCAATTGCGTTGTTGAAGAATGGGTATCTCTCTCGCCGGCTGATCACGAGAATTATTCTTCGGAGCGATAAAATTGGCGGGACCTGTGGGATGCAAAAGTTCTAGGGTTCTGGGCTCGTGTGGGATAATTCTTGTTTTACCAGCATTTTACCGCCCATCAGATTTGAGATTTCCCTTAGTCATGATCTTGTGGAGCAAGAGGCACAAGACACAGTTCCAGTGCGCCAGCCACTAAAGCCACATGTTGATTCAACTTGGTTCCTCGCACTGCGAGATTAAAGAGGCGCAAGCTGAGTCAGCAATACAGATGGCCCACGCTACACTGGACCTTGGTTTGAGGATTCCAGTGCAAGCAGTAGATGCTCTCAGTGATGCGCCGACGTCAGCACCTGCCCCTCTCAATATAACAGGACAACAGCTCGTTGTAGCAACCGAACGAGCTCGACGTGGACACCGCCCATCTTCGCCTGCATTTACTAGACTGGGGAACACCTTTCCGAAGTGAATCAAAAGAATCGGCCGCCGCTCCGCCCATCATGTCTTACTTCTTCGCAACTCCTGTCGATATCGACATCGTCCTGGACGACGCCGACGAGAGGCAAATGGTTGATGTTAAGCTCGACAAAAACCGTCGAGAGAAAGCTCCCCTATACATGGACGGGGAGTCCGTGAAAGGTTCTGTCACGATCCGCCCTAAGGACGGAAAGCGACTCGAGCACACTGGCATTAAGGTGCAGTTCATCGGCAGCATAGGTATGCGACCCTCTCTTCAACAACTCTCACGACCCGAGCCTGCCATAGCTCTTAGAGGCTTCTCCTGTGACCGATAACTGACTCCCTTTTCGCGCCCGGCTTGATCTAGAAATGTTCTTTGACCGGGGAAACCACTACGAGTTCCTATCACTCGTCCAGGAGCTTGCCGCCCCTGGCGAGCTCCAGCACCCCCAGACCTTCGACTTTAACTTCAAAAATGTCGAGAAGCAATACGAGTCATATAACGGCATAAACGTCAAGCTTCGATACTTCGTTCGGGTTACTGTCTCTCGACGCATGGCCGACGTTATCCGGGAGAAGGATATCTGGGTTTACTCTTATCGCGTCGTGCCCGACGTGAACAGCTCAATCAAGATGGATGTCGGTATTGAGGACTGCCTTCACATCGAGTTCGAGTACTCCAAGTCCAAGTATCATTTAAAGGACGTCATTGTGGGGAGGATATACTTCTTGCTAGTTCGCTTGAAGATCAAGCACATGGAGCTGTCAATCATTAGACGGGAGACCACAGGGGCCGCGCCAAATCAATATAACGAGAGTGAGACGCTGGTAAGGTTTGAGGTAAGTCTTTAACATATATTCTAGCCTATACTGGGCTACTACCCCTTCGAAAGTAGGTGGCAGATGGCTGACGTTCGTAGATCATGGATGGCTCGCCCTCCAGGGGAGAAACAATCCCGATCAGACTCTTCCTCGGTGGTTTCGATCTTACCCCTACGTTTAGGGACGTCAACAAGAAGTTTTCCACCAGATATTATCTTAGTTTGGTGCTCATTGATGAAGGTATGTCTCTATATAATCAGGTCGCTTAACTGCGTTCTTTTTTCCTTCTTACTGTAGACTGACGTGACCCTTGGGACAGACGCTCGGAGATACTTCAAGCAGTCCGAGATTATCCTCTATCGACAAGCCCCTGAGCTACCGGCTCCTGATACCCCAGGCGCCCCTCCCCCGGCGGACAGTAGAACGATAGCCACCGTACCCCCTCCTACCGTGCAAGCGTAAGGCTAATGATGACCGCGCCAACCACGCACTTTGTTCCTTTTTATACCAAGTCTTGCTCTCCTTCCAGACCAGTTGCGTTCTTTTGTATCTATTAGCATATGGGTATGGCGTCCGGTTTTTCTCTCTTGCTCTTCATGAATCAAGCGGCCAGTCATCGGAGATGAGTCGGCGAAGAAGTGAAGAAAGCGTTTGGACCGAGGTACATGTTTACTGTTTCTTCTACCCTACGAGATAGCCCTCAACGTGCAAAAAGAGGTGAAAGGGCGGATGTAGGGGGAAAAAAAAATAATAATCTAGTCCTGTACATTTCATACCTCGTTTTACAGAGACGTTCCAGTATCCTTCCGTTCGTTCAAAATGACTTACTCAATGTCTGTCCCGTGATAAATACAAGCAAGCTTAGCCTTCGCTTTTGTCTCTCCCCTCGCTGCCTCTTACAGAATCTGCATCGCATCATCTGCCTCGAACCCAAATTGATCATTCTGGATGGCCGCAATTCTGTCCAGTTCATCCTGGTACTGCTTCCGCACATCCGCCAGCGTCACCACCTTCCTCTTACCAGGCTTTGTGCCGCCCTCGGTGTCATCACCCTCTTCAGAAAAGATCCACGCCTGCTTCGGCTCAACGCAGCTGAGAGCATTTATGAGCAAAAGATAGTGCCTAGTCACGGGCGTATCGAGGACGTCCTCGCCGACGAACTTGTCGCCCTCACCGGCCGCCTGGAGCTTGTGTATCCTTTCTAGAAGCACGGAGGCGGCTCCCCTATAATCGTTCCGGCTGATTCGCCACGAGTAGTGGATCTGGTGGTAAGGGATGCCGTGGACAACATCGCCGGAGGAGCGACATTTCTGCGTGAGGATATCATCAACGGTCGCCGCGAGACCGGTGAAGGGGAGCGAAGTAAGTTCAATGTTGTGGCAGGATTCGCACATCTTGTCAATCAGCTTGCGTAAGCTGGAATGCTGCACAGCCTGGTCCGCCATGGACAGGAGAGCTGAATGGGCCACGTCGAACGAAGAAATGGCCACGGCCGCATTGAACTGACGACTGAGCATTTCGGTTCGAATAAGCTGCGCTTCGGCCGGGTTGGCAGAGGAAACGAACTGAAGAGCTAGCCGCGAGAACTCCACGACATAAGAGTATGCCCTCGCCTTTTCGAAGAGAGAGACGATATGACAGTAGTACTTCGCCATGCCTTTATAGAGCAGGTTCCATTCGGTATCATCAAGAAGACCGACGCTGTGTCTATCTGTTCCCGCATCCTCCACACCTAGACGAAATCCAGCAATTAGTCCACGCCTCCCCCAGATATGTAGAAGAAGAAAAGGTGGGGGTCTGGAATTCACTTACTTAGACCGATAGCCGCCTTCATGAAGTAGATAGAAGCTGATGAATAGTCCCTCAAGGCGAGGAATACACGGCCTTGAACATATGTCGAGAACGGATTGCGATCACTGAATGGAATGAGTTCAGCAGCGAGGTCTGCCCTATCCCTCTTGATGAGGAAGCACTGAATGTGAGCCGGTGATAGCTCAATATCGCTGTCTGGTGAACAAAGACTGGCCACTATCTCGGTTAGGCTCGAAGCGAGCGGCTCGCGCTTAACGTCGCCGAACCCAAGGAGATGTCCGACACTGCCTTCTAAAGCTGTGATGGTCTGCATTTCGTCGTTCCCTCGTTTCGAGGCTACAGGGGACGATCCTCCCCCTCGCTCCATTCGCAGTGGGACAGAGATTTCCGTTTTCGAGAGCCAGCGAAGGAATTCAAGCCGACGTAAGACGTCGACTAGCCTTCGGAAGACAGTACCGATATCCACCCTGTGATGCAGTGCGTCCTCTTCTTGTTCAAATTCGAACTCCATGTGCACCAGCAGGATTAGCTGGCTGAAGCACACCTTCCATTGGAGCGCTAAGTTGTCCTGGACTGCCTTCACAACAAGTTTTCTGCCAAAATCGGTCAATGGATGGCGGATATTCCTGTTCGCGGAAGCATCTGGCGCAACAAGATCAAGGATCTGATTGTATAAGTCAAGAGTCACGAGGTTAAAATTTTGACCGAGATTTTCAACCACAGGAATACAGTCTTCTTCCGTGACTCCCCGCCAGAACCCAGCCTTGTCTGAGAAGTACTGGATGCGCTCCAAGTCCGTTTTCGTTGTATCTTCGAAGAGCTCTGGACGCAGCACGGCATTGCATACTTGCATGATGTTGTCCGGGAGAACATCTAAGAAAGAGAGAGCAGTGGAAACCAGCTTGGCCACATCCTGTTGTGGGCCTCCCGGCCGAGACAGGTTGTGGTAAAGCTTCTCTAGTTGGCTGCACTCGCGAATCGCAGAGACAAAGTCGGCGCACACAACCCAGGCCGTGTCGGTAGCCGAGTCCAGCACTAGGGATACGGCCTCGCTTCGTCTTTTATCCAGCTCCACCAGGAGGCGGTAAAATCGCCTCCAATGAATTTCGCTCGCCGACCTAAACTGCTCATAGTCCATGCCACCAGATGGACCACGCTCTAAGGCAGCTGTAGATGCAAGGACCGAGCATATCGACTCTGGCAGGCTCCTCGGCCCCCTGGACGAGGCCTCGGTCTTCTTCCCCAGACCACGTTCATATATAGCTAGGGCAGTCTCCAAGGTGGACCTTGTGAAGCGGCCAGGACAAAGGATCACCTCGAGCCACCTCTCAGTGGCATCGATAGGGTCACAGGGTCCGGATGTTTCGGCCGTCGGAAGGCTAGAGTCGAAATACACGGCATCACTCCCCAACGCCCACGACTCGGTCATCTCCGTCAGCGTAAGCCGAAGTCTTTGGACGCGGTAGGTTGTGTTGTTCTTCCACAGGATCCAGAGGTGCAGTTGGGCGTCGGCAATCTCTGAGATAGAAAAATCGGCCAGCGTCCAGGCATCAGAAAGAGATGGCGCATTCGGGATAAAGTGGTCATTTGGGTAAGCATCCTCTAAAATGAGGTTGGAATCGGTTTTCGCCAAAACTTTCCAAAATTTGAACTCGCCTGGGCCGATTGGGGAGAAAGTGACGCACACACCCCGGCCGGGACCCGTCTCAATGACGCGAACCAGATTTGTTTGGGACGGGTCTATTGTCCACTTCCCGATCTCTTGGGGATTCCTCTCGGCATTCAAGATGTCGATGGTGTGGAGGATTTGCCCCGTTTGGGGGTTCCATATCCGCATACGATGGTCGATACACACCGTGAACAGGAAGGAATAGTTTAGGCCCAAAGATGACACCTGAACTGACGCGGCAGCACTATAGTCCATGTTTATCTTACCATACTTGACCGTGGTGCTTCCGCGGATGGGCAAGAGGTTTCGAAGGCCTTGTGCCCAGGTTTGAGAATTGTAGTTTGATTCGATCCAGGGGTTCGCAGAAGCTGATGGTACGCGCATCTATTAGCAGGAGATTCCTCGACATCGCGGGGGAAGAGAAATACTGAAATATGCAACATACCATCGTGAGCATGGTTCCTATCAAGCCGAACTAAACCCCCATCATGAAGGGTAACGAGCAGACTGTTCGCGCAGACAGCTACCAGTCGATGGGGATACCTAGACGCGAGTGAAGGGGGAAGGTGCACACGGCAAACATCGCTGATATTAGAATCGAGGGACGACCGGCGGCAAAAGATGTCTGGTCGCAGAGAGAATGAATAGAGATGATTCGACTGATCAATGACATAGATGAAGAGGGCATCGTGATCGTCGGGTTCAGTCAAAGCCACGCAGGAGGGCTGTATAGGAATGGCGAACTTGAAGTTGAGCACGAGGGACGCGTCGGGCGTCTTGTTCTGTTTGCATACGTCCACGGCCCGAACACTGAGAACAGTCCCGTCCTCGAGAACCCTCCACAGGAAGCTGGTGGGAGATGATGATAGCTTGCGCTGGAAGATAGACGACGCAGGCGACAGGTTTTTTAGCGCAAAAGTAGTCTCTTCATCCAAATCTGTTCCGTGGCTACCCGTAAGTCGTCGGTACGCCCCTCTGGTATGCGATGATGGGGCTGGCACTCGAATATTGGCGACGAAGGCAGAAGACGATGGCTCAAGGTTTAGGCGCGTTTCCTTGAATACGAACGGTGCATCTCTCGACTCCATTTCGACCCCATGTAGCCGCCAAGCTCGGCAGGAAATCAAAATCAATTACTTGGTGCGGATCGCGGAAGGAGGGGGGTCGGCACTGCAAGGGTGAAAGGACGACGTTTGTTTCCAGTCGAGCGAGGTTGATGTCGCGAAATATTTTGGTGCTCCAGTGACGAGGTTGTGTTTGTATGGCTCAGGAAGTCGGGACCTGAAATTCTCTTTTTTAGTACGCTCGTGCAGTGTACTTGTCCCGCCTTCCCCGCCTGTAGTGTACTTCATCCTTGAGAAGTTGGGACTGGCTCAAAATGCTGACACTAATCCAGAAGAGGAAATCAGCTCCCACTGCCTTTTTGGGGGGGAGAAGGAGCATTTGAGGGGAGCTATTTCTGAATAATACTGGAAAGCATCGATCTGGCTTGAGCTTTGAGAAAGCATTGCCCAGTCTATTGCGGCTGAGATACTAATTGATAGAAAATAAATCAGGCTCGCAAGTTAAGATACAAATGGCATTTGCCATCATTGACAAACGGTGAGAAACGAATTAATGTTTGAATCTTCCCTTCAACAAATAGTGTAGACCCTCTCGATATAAGTACATGTTGTATTATTATCAATGCATTTTGCTCTAACAAATAAGGAGAACTTGAGACCCAGATACCGAACGCCGTCGATGCACTAATAAAATAGACAACTATCCCTCATAAGATGCCCGTCGGAACGACCCATTACCCATGCCCTAAACCTCATACAGCATCATTCGTGGCTCTCATTCCCCACGCACGTATACCACTCACTCCTTGTCCAAGTCCTTGGGGGCAGGATCTCCAATGCCATCCTCGTTAATGGCAAACAGGCAGTCGCTTTCGGGTAAGCACGGGCTATCATAAATCTTGGCAATTCTCGTCTCGCCGCGGCCCTTCTTGAGACTGATACGAGTCGTACTTGCGTGGGCAATAATGTTGCCGCCGATGGGCTTCTTCGGGTCCGGGTTGAACATGGCACTCGGGCCGCCATCGACCTGGGCGACAACTTGATTGGTAATCACAACGGCAATGCCAAACTCATCCGCAAGCCTCTGCAGCGTACGCATGAACTTCGCGAGATGGGTTTGTCGCGATGACAGTTCTCCGCGACCTAGAAAGTCGGTTCTGTAAAGAGAGGTAGCGCTGTCAACAATGAGCAGCGAAAATCGAGTCTCGCACATCATCGAAGCTGCCTGGTTGAGGAGCTGAAGCTGGTGGTCCGAATTATACGCTCGGGCATACGCAACATTGTCGAGGACTTCTTCCCCTGAGAGGCCGAACCTATTTGCGACTGCCAGAAGACGTACTGGCCGGAATGTACCCTCGGTATCAATGTAGAGGCACTTTCCTTCGCCACCTCCCATATCGAACGGGAGTTGACAGGTAACAGCCAGAGTGTGGCAGATTTGACTCTTCCCCGTTCGGAATTCCCCAAAAAGCTCCGTTACTGAGCCTGTCTCGACGCCTCCTGCCAAGAGAGTGTCTAGATTCTTGGATCCAGTCGTAATACAGATCAGCTCACTCCGTCGCTGGTGCATTTCGGTGGCAGTCGTGAAGCCCATAGGAACAAGCTTGGAAGCTGAGAACAAAAAAATACGTGTTAAACGATTTCGCTTCGGGTGGGAGGTTCTGAATAAAAATGCTCACCTTCGCCTAGGATTTTCGCCGCTTTTTGTTCGGATATACCCTTGATTTGCTCGAGGACTCGACGAGGAGTGTAGGCCACAGATTCGACAGTGTTGAACCCCCCATCCATCACAAGTTGGATATCACGCTTCGTAAGTCCCGCAAGCCCCTAAGAAAAAAAATTGTCAGCCAGCCTGCAAGGTCTCGTTACATGATCGAGCCGATAATGACTGCACACCTCAAGGGCGGTGAGAGGGGTCGGCGCGCCGGGGCCCGTCATGCTCAGGTCTTCGCCATTCTGATCATCGAGAATTTCTTCCTCGGCCATTTTAAATATCTACTCGAAAGTAAATGGAATGGTTGGTTGGAACAACGCTGAGGGCTTTCAAATTTTGGATCGCAGAAAAGTGAAGGGGTTTTAGAAGAAGGAGCGCTTGGGTTGGGACGACGCGTTGTGGTGCTCGCCTTTGGCAGAGAGGAGGGGAGGATACGCCAAGCCACGTGACATCGCCCCCAAACAGACTGCTAGCGGCTCTATTGCTCCATTGCCCTGAAGCCAACATGCGCCAGGCAGCAGCAGAAGTCATAGTGTAATCAAGGAATCTCCTCAACTAGTTTACAATTCAGAATCCCGTTGGAAGCAGAGCTCCAGCTCTTATATACTCCAAGAAACGGCCCACATTCACCAGGCATCGTGGACGAGAAGCAAATAGGTCACCATATTTCTTCATTTGATCGAAGTGGGCTCATATGCCACGGATTTATCACAGAATACAATTATATCACAATGGTCCCGGAACTTTTTTTGGCAGTTTAGAAAGTTTTGAATTTCAAATTAAAGCTAATTTACACAGCATATCAAACTCGAGTATGGCTCTCAACAGCCCCCCCGTCCTCCTATTACCAAGCTAATGAACGAATCCTGTCGCTCGACTACTAACTCCAATGCCACGAAACATCCGAGGTGGGGTCTTCAATGTTGCGTCTGGTCTGGTAGGGTTGATGATGAGTCTCGTGCGAACGACTCAAACAGGAGGCCTGTTCGTTTACTGGATAGTGATGCGACGAGCCTCGGCCTTCTTGAGCTTGGGAACAATTACGCTCAGAATTCCGTTGTTGAGGCTGGCAGATACCGACTGTTGGTTGACATGGGTGGGGAAATTGAAGCTCCGGGCGAACTCGCCAACGCTGCGCTCAGAGAGCCAGTACTTGGCCTTGTCCTGAGGTTCCTTGGTAACCTCGCCGGCGCCCGTAGCAGCGACGCTGGATTCGGCACCTTCCTCCTCAACGGTCGCCTGGCGAGGCTTCTTCGCCTCGCCCGATTCAATGGCACCGGCAGAGGGCTTGCCTTCGAGTGCTGGTGGAGTGCCCTCAGTGTAGGATCGCTCAACGCGTCCACGGATGACCATAGTCTGGGGTTCGGAGAACTCGATGGTGATATCATTCTTGTCCAGGCCGGGCAGTTCTCCATGAAGTTCGTAGGCGTCCTCGGTCTCGCGGACGTCGAACTTGGGTTGGAAGTTGGGAAGGCTGGTGCGGGAGGGACGACCCTGGCCTGCCTGGTAGGTATCAAAGTCTTCGAGGAGACGGAAGAGGGGCGCGAAGCCCTGGTCGCCGTAGAAGGATCGTGGGAAGAAAGCCATTGTGCGTGATTGTAGAAGGTTGGTTGGAATGTGGTGGTGTGGGAGGTGTCTAGTGGTGATGGTAGGGGTGACTCTCAAGAGAGATCGATAGGGCTTCATATACAATTCGAAGATTTGTTTTGTTGGAGCTGTCTTTGTTTTTTGTAGTGCTTGATTGCTTGTCGAGATGAAGAACTGCTGATTCGGAGGCAGAATTACAGCATCCTTTTATACTTGAGCTCACTTGAGCTCGTTCATTCCCGGAAGCTCTTGAACAGTCAACAACAGGTCTACGCAGCATGCTATCGTCATCACAAGTGAGCACGCGAAGGTTCTCGAAATCGTAAAGATGTAACCTGATGGATCGCGAAACTTCATGACAATTCGAGCCATAGATTGTGCTTACACCATTGGAATTTTGGGTTGCGTGGCGTAGAAATCGACGATTCTAGGCGGTTGGAGACGATCACCGATCAGATAATTTAGGATCAGTTGACGAGGCTACAAAGTACTTGGGAGCTTGGGATCTCGAGAGACAGTGCGAGATTATACCAGAATGTTCCGGAACATTTATTTGTTCCCTTAGCGGAAAATAAACCAATTTTCTCACTGGTCCATTCAAATTGTTCGTCTTGTACTTCGTATTGTCCTTGCATTCAGCGGATGACTAATCACATCGATACATCATTCATTGCTGCTCCATATTGAGCAAAAACTCGGTCAACATGATCGCAATTCATGTTGTCGGGTCAGTTTTGTGAGCGAGAAACAACTTACTCAGGGGTTCAGACTGCTCACGAGCCCTCGCTTCACTTCATTGTCATAGAGGCTAGGATGGGACAGGGTATTAGTTGACACTGTCTTCTGGAGTACACATTGTCCGAAGTAATACGAGCTGGTTCGGAAGTTCGAAACATCAAAATAATCTACGAAGCGAATTGTATTGAAGTTTATTGATCTATCATGAGGATGATATCAATATGCAGTATCCTCTTAACACCAGAGGTACCTTTTCGGCATGCACGCTATTTGTGAGAGAATCACGTCAAGACTCTATCTACCGTTGTGTACTACGAAGTAAGGTAGACTCGGGAAAATCAAACAGGTCCCTCATGGCCTGTCATCCTCAACCACGCGGAACCGCAGTGCACCATATGTACCAGAGACGCGCTATGACATCACCAGGATCTAGAACGCTCGAGGAAGAAAAAGAAACACGCCAGACTTTGCCCCCGCCAGAAACAACAGCACTGAACTGTCTCTCCCTCGACAAGCTGGTTGCTCTAGTACGTATTTACTGGCCAAAGATCAGATCAGTTGCACACTATACTTGTACATAGAGAGATCACATCACACTTGACCTTCAACTTCCCTTTCCTTCCTCATGGCGTGAGTGCTTGAATCAAGATGGTGACAAAAGGATATCCGGCACTACTGGCCTAGCAGCAGCCAGGCAAAGAGCATGGGCCAAGGATAAGGAGATGGGTCGTGATATGGAGAAGGTGGGGTGGGGTAGCAAACCTCACCTTATTGTAGCCTTTCTCTAAGTTGTCCCAGGGAGGGTAACTAACTTCACACAATTGGAGTCCAATTTTATACTGCTTGCTGCCATGGGACGGTGGAAGCCGGTAAGCCGAGCTCGTTTCTTGCCGATGAACCACCATCTTATCCGTCCGGTTGCAGGAAACTCGTTCGATTGATCAGCACTTGATTATACGTCAGTTTCCAATTGATATACGGAGTATTCGATAAGTAAGATTACATTGATACCCATCAGGAACAGCTAGGTCCGGTCACGTCGGGCGATGGCTTCTATGGACAGCGGTCATCAAATCATTTCTCTAGCTCTAAACTGCCCATCTCTTAGTCTGTCTACAGATAGAGACCATAGAACGAACAATCCAGCGCTCTCCGTAATTCACCACGCGCAGCCAACCACAAAAACACTAAGGGTCAAAGTTTGACCTCGGATGAGGCGGGGGGTATGTCGTCACCCCCGCTCCGGGAGGAGGGAGACCGGATACCGTTAGTCTGGGACTCTGACTCGTGTTAAAGAGCCCGACTAGACGCCGCCCAACGCTTGGTTCAAGCTCCGTCCCGTCCCGGGCGATTTTCACCTCCCTATTCGCATTCCAGGGGTTGCGGAGTCCTCGGGCCCTATAGAATGGAACACGTGCGGTCGACAGCCACTCTAACGTGAAAGGCTTCCCCCAGTTCTTCGAAGGTCCGTCGTCATCATCATCACCATCCACAGAGCCACCACCTCTCTCTTCATCACTCTTATCCTCATTACCAGTATCGTCTTCTTCTCGATCAATTTCCCAGAAAATTGTTCCACGCGCTAAGTCGTCAACAATCCTTCCCTTTGGAGCATATTCGGTGCTGTCGGCTGGAATTGCCTTTGGGATATCGACTGCACTGGCGGACTGTGCCGAGGGCGCAAACTGAATCGCCGCCGCGGGGTCTTCATTGATAGGAGATGTCATCCTAGCATACCCGAAATACTCGCCTGATTTGTTCGCGGAAAAGATGAGGTATACACTATCCGCCGACTTGGTGTCGAAGGCTCAAGTTAGCTCGATGGCTCAGACGGCGTGGTTAGCATGAGGGAAACATCACTTACCTGGAAAGCCGCATTCAGGTGTTCTTCGTTGTGTGACTGCGTTGCCCAAATTCCATTCCTAACACTTATTTCCAGGTCCTCAACTGTCAGACTCTTGAGGATAAAGTACCTTTCTTTCTCCCGCCCCTCTCCTCTTAATGTCTGTGGTGTCGTTTTTCCAAGTGGAGACAAGACAGTCGAATTCGATTGGGTATTTCCGCCATCTTCACACTCTTGCATCGGAGTTTCAGACGCTGGGGCTGGCGAAGATGTAGATGTAGCTTCCTCAATGGCCTGCGGACCAGCTCCGGGGCGTTCTGTTATACCTTTCCTCAACCTACTCACCAGGCGTACGGAATGAAACCTCGAATCATGAAGCTTCTGCTGGGCTAACACGCACGTCTGTTCGTCTTTGAAGTTGGCAAAGGCGCAATTGCTCTTCGAAATCAAGAATAAAGATTCAAGCCCAGGTGCTTCTTTGCAGACATGATTTACAAGGCCCATGAGGTCTGTGTGCGGCGGCAGATTTCCAATCCAAACAGCGTGTCCTAATACGGCGACAAACTCTTGATCAGTATGGTTCCCATAGCTTTTCGTTCTGTTTTATTTTATTTTCTTTCGGCGTCGTCATTTGCCGGGTCTGGGTGGGTACGGTAAGCGAAGCCT
>JUDQ01000114.1:0-18984 GCA_000812075.1 Scedosporium aurantiacum
GAACGAGAGGTGTTTGAAACTTTTGATCTTGCATCAAACCTTTTGGATTTTTTTTTTTTTTTTTTTAATAGGCGGAAAATCCTCCATTCAGTTATACGATTTGTTTGGTCCTCCTCCTCCTCCAAGGCCGTTCCTGGCCATTGAATCACATCCCATATTAAGAGGTATTCTCTTGGAATAAATACGCCAAGATGCTGTGGTGGTAAGTTCTTGGAGGATGTCTAGGCCTAGGTATATGCATTCTAAGCACAATCTCATTTCTAGGTATCATTCAGTGCTGGCACGGCGACCAATTCTCACACAGAGTATCACGACCGCTATTTTAAATACCATTGGCGATGTGACGGCTCAGCAAGTGATCGAGGGGCGGGGGAAGGACCATGACTGGCAACGAACCGCACGGATGGGTCTCTATGGAGGAGGTACGCTTTTAGCCCACTTGAGGCCTCTGCTTTATGGACGATAAGTTCAATCTCTTGGACGGATTTCGTGGACTAACTTGGGGGGAAACAGTGGTCTTTGGTCCTTGCGCGGCAATGTGGTATCGGACTTTGAGCCGTCGCGTCGTTTTCAAGGACAAGAACGCCGAGGTTCTGGCGAGAGTGGCTGTTGACCAGACATTATTCTCTCCGACATTCCTGGCAATATTCCTTTCGACGATGGCCTACTTTGAAGGGCGGGATCCCAAGGAGAACATCAAGAAGAACTTTTTCCCCATCCTAGCGACGAACTATATGGTTTGGCCGTGGGTACAACTGGCAAACTTTAAGTTCGTCCCCTTGCAGCACAGGCTCAATCTTGCGAACACAGTTGCCATCGGATGGACTTGTTATCTCAGCTACATGAACAATCGGGGCAGATAGGACGCTACTGGAGGTATTATGCGCTGTATAGATAGAGTTGATACCCAACATTGTGAGCAACAGACTTATCGGCGTGGAGACAGACCAGATCAGCCGAGCAAACGAGCCATTTATGACTATTTTGGGGGCAGTTTAATAGACCAAAAGCAAATCATATGGGTTACCGCCAAGCCAACTTTCGAGAATTGTGATTTGATGGTGCCTTGGTATGGTTCGGCAACCCCCCACTCCAGTGAGTCGCGTGATTTCTCCTGGCTGTAAACGGACCGGTTGCAGCTGTTACCAGCAGACACCTGTGACGTGCCACGGATCACCAGATTGCGCCTCAGGCACCAACGCAAATTTCTTGCTCCGCCGCCAAGGCTGTGGCCTCCCTTCGGCGATGACTGCAGATGAACCTTGATCTCCGCCACAAACGAAGCGACCGCTTCTACCTCCCTCCCCAAACCTCTCAGCACTGCTGCCCTTTCCGTTGTTGCACACATCGATAGATGCGTCAACAACTGAAATTATCATGCTACCGCTCACGGTGCGACGCGTAGCCTCTTCGGCTGCCGCCCAGTCATCGTTATTTACCCACGCGCCGAAAGCCGCCGCATCCCTTAGCACCACGCAACGTAAGGGGCCTCTCCACCAGCGAAGATATTCTTCCTCGAAACCGAGCAGCCCCAAGAACCGCTCCAACGGATCCAAAGGTCTCCCTGCTGGGGAGACCGTGTCGGCCTCCGCGTCGTCCAATGAAGTGAAAACTCCTTCCGAGAAGAGGAAACGCAAGAGCAAAGTCAACGATGAGGCCAATGACCCTTTCCAAGGGTTCCCGAGTGTTCCCAGCACGCAACATCTTTCTCAAGAAGGTAAGTGATCCTATCTCAAGGACTTGCCGTGCTCGATGGTCTAGTAGAACCCGAACTAATTCCGCGCTATTTCTGGTTTTCTAGCATTGGGGCTCTCGAGTTTCTTCTCCATGCACCGCCCGATCTCTATTACCCACAGCCTACCCCGAACTATAAGCGATGAGGCCTTTGCCGAGATCTTCGCGCCGAAGTCTACCGCCAACAAAACGAGCGATGTCATCTCCACGCTCTCGCGAGCCGTCGATGATCTTGAGGGGCCAATGGCAAAAATGACCATCTCTCGGGATGGTCATGCCGAACAAGCCGGCGATGGCATGCAGAAGATTGACGTTAGGCATGCCGATGGCCGGGAATCGAGCATCTTCGTCCAGGTCAAGAGCATGACTGGCCAGTTCCTGCCATTCCAGCCCCCGCCGATCCCGGAGCCTCAGGCCACCAACGGTGAAGTTCTCGGCTCGTCGGCCTCTGCCGAGGCTGACGTCGATCTTGCCCCCCAACACCGAGTCTACCGCGCCATGTTTACCATCGAAGAAACTCTGGATGCTGACGGCCAGGTCCACGTCCTGGCTCACAGCCCCAAAATCCTCCACGACGAACCCGGTTCCCGATACATTGACCGCCTACGAAGGCTTAGGTATGAGGACGCTCTGCGCAGGGGAGAAGTCCTCCACGCCATCAGCGTCAAGAAGCGAAGAAAGCTCAAGATGAAGAAGAAGAAGTTCAAGAAGAAGTTGAAGGCTTCGAGGAAGCTCAGGGAAAGGCTACACAAGATTTAAAGGCATTTGGTTATAGACAGACACATGCACATCTGGCATCTTGGAGTCGGACCCTCTTGAGGCATCACTCATGGCATCCGTCGTTATTCTTTTAGTTTTCTCTCTCTCTTTTTTTATCCCAAGGCATTTTTAGACAAGTTCTTGTCAGGGCTGGGCGAGAGACTAGGAAGGAGATCCAGAAGCCTAGGACTAGTCTGGTTTGGCAAGTGCAGTGCGTCTGGATTCCTTGAGCAGCAGTCTTTTCTCGCCCGGCTCTCTTGGGCCGCTTGTTGAAGTGACGGGCGAATCCCGGGGATGTTTTCCATAGACTTCTCCGCTGTAATATAGATAGTCGAGGTCTGGCGTGAATGGGAATATATCTGTCTTTTAAATCCGGTGTGTTTTGGTATCGTGGTGACCTCTTTGCCTCCGACTCTTGATCATACTGGGTGAGTGCATGGCACAGCATCATATCCCTGAAAGCGGTGGAAGCGGTAGACGATGCCCTGTAGTTAGGGGTAGGGGTAGGCGGGCGGTGGAGGCGCTCAAGCTTCTTGGTAATGGTGGGCAGGGGGGTTGGCTTGCGTCTAGACGTGGCTTGCAGAACGTGTGGTGCTGATGCTACGCCGCGAGGTGTCTACGAACCAGCGGACGATAACAATCCTACGCCTGCGACACTATCCATTCGAAACATGAGAGGACGATGAGTTCGGACTCGGTCCCCTGTCTTCCCCCGATTTCCTCATTCCCAGTGTTTTCTTATTTGAAATGGAACTCGGATGCCAGCCCTCCTGAATGGTCCAGCGCCTGGGCGAAACGACTTTGGGAATATGATGAATAAGAAAGATTGTTTGGCTGGAGTTTCTGGGAGAGGAAGTGGATAGCTTCGGGGAATCGGGATCACCAATGTTAGCCTTGGACATTTCCCTAGGAAGTTGATTGTCACAGCTCTACAGCAATCCTTCCAGCTCGCCCATCCCCAACGACAGGGCTAGGTGGTAATATGGAATATTCACGTCTCTCATGTGTCTCATGTTTCCTGACCCAAGCCTTGAAACAGAGATGGATGCAATATCAAATCGAGCATCGATGGTTGCCCATTGTTGGAAAGTAAAAGACCGCGGAGTTGTTTGGTTTCGATAGCCGTACGCCAAATAACCAACAGCCTTGCCCAACACCTGCTTTGGGAATGGGGATTTCCGAGGACACACCTTACATGGATCACTTGTCAAAGAGTAACAGTCAAGGATCTCCGAGCGATCGTTCTCTCGCTATCTCAATACACCTCCCAACTAGGGACGTGCTTCTCAGTCATTTCAATTTCTAAAATCTACCAACTCCGCGGTGGTTGACTGAGCTAAATAAATGGGCCAGAAGGGAGAAAATGCATTGGATGGCAAGACTATGTATGCCGCAAGGAGTAAGCCCTTACATATAACGCAAGTGCCCTGCTGGGAAGCGTGGGTGGAACGATATGTGAGAATCGAAAGCGCGGATCATGCATGATGGGCAACGGGTATTCTGGTATATGCGTGGAGGGGAAGAACGCCTCCGTCGATCTATCTGGCAGGGCTCTCGTTTCGCTTGCGGACCACACAGACAGTGCTTCGACAAGGTTCCTGACAGGCTGGGGCTTTGGGAGGTGAAATTATACTCGGTGGGTTTCTATTTACTTTGTTTTGCGAGGAAGTGCCTGGTGACACTAATTTTTAGTATCCGAAAGACTTTGCTCGACCTAGAGGTCCATGATGAGTTCGCCTTATCTAGTGGGTTGATGGTGATACCGAGTTGTCAATGCCTTTGAATGTCGTGATGCAATGATAGCGGCTGAAAGACGGGATGAGACTGTCACTGGGACTGCCTCAGTGCCGAGCCACTTCTTACCACAACTATTAAACGAAGATACCTGGGACGTAGTGGATTAAAGAGAGGTGACTAGTATGGCCGGGGGTGATATTCTTGATGCAGCTTATTTCAACAACTCCGGCTCCTTTTAGCCCCCAAATCTCACTTGAGAGAGAAAGGGGGGAAGGGGGTGGGCGAGAGGACAGAAAAGGGGGTTAGGCAAGGGGGGGTTGCATCGTGATCTCTCGACGTCTATGTGCTCGCTGGAGATCTCTCTTTTGGTGAGTATTACGAATGAGGACTATGCATGTCTGAGAAATAGATCGTAGGAATGTTGAAGAAGATGAACATCTGAGGAAATCTTTCATGTCGAGACTAATCGAAAGTCGGGGATAGATCGGTATGGTGATAACGAGCACTGTTACTTTTCTTCGAGTTTCCGAGTCAGCGATCTTTCTTGAGAAGTGTTCAATGTTGTTTAGCAAAAGAAAGAGGCTGTTGTACGTGTGAGAGAGAGGTACGGTTCACAGTAACTGATGCTAATAATCTGAAAAACCTTGATAGTGAGGATGAAGGAATACAACTGACGGCATTGGGCGTGAGTTCAGGTTGCGAAGTAGACGACCGAAGCCGACAATTTGCACCTTCAGCTTTTCAGCTTCGGTGATGACTTCCGTGTCAACAGAGCGCAGGTGACGTCTCAATTGTCATCGAAGTTGGAAAAGGCGAACACACTGTATATTTACACTATATGCCTGGATACACCCCCTGCCGTGCACAACCTTAAAATCTGAAACACCCCACTCTTTAGAAACTGTTTAAACTACTTCCGAAGTACTTCGTACTTCAATGGGCAAATTGTCATCCTTTGGACAACCTCTTTCTTATAGATATAGCGTTTGTTTAGCTGCTGGGCTCGAGAACATCAACGGAAATGCGTTTTCGGGAGCTAGGCTCTGGGGAAAGCAATCTCGGTATTACCAAACCTGCCAGAGATGAATGGTTGACCTATACTAGCGGCGCAGGTTCAAGTTCGTCGAGTCCTTCGTATGCACGAAGTACCGAGATACCTCACTCACAATGAAAGATGGGAGCCGCATCACGTGGACATTGATGACTAAGAATTTTCCCAAGCCCGCATTGGTCCAATCCCCAAGTGTCAAACAGCTTAACTTCTTGACTTCCTCGCTTCCCCAGAACGACCCCTTTTTTTCAACGGTCTTGGCTTTTGCCGAAACACGAATCAGAGGCGCTTTCATACGCCTTGACACTAAACCCTGCTCTCCTCCGACGCATGTCGTCTCAAGCCCAACCTTGCAACCAAAGATCTCTTTTTAAGCTCTCCCTCCTCGGCCGGATCAAGAAAACCTGACACGATGACTTTACCCTGCGAAACTCACTCCTACGTCTGATCTGCCAGCGCAGCCGGAAGGGTAGCAGGGCACATACCTGCTTGTTCACTTGCTTTCCCAGGGCCTTCTGCTTTTGGTGGTTTTAATTACCCCCATGTTGCCTCAAGAGCTACGCTTTGTCGGTGAAATGCCGCTCAAACCAGCTACTCTGCTTGGATATCCTCGCAATGCTACCTTGAACCTAGCTTAGTTTCTCCCACTTATTTTGCTTCATTATCAGAGCCTGTTGTGCTCCGGGCAGCGGAGAAACGAGTCGGCGCTGCTTTGAGCGATGCCGACCTCTATGTACGGGGAGGGGGCCGAAGTGAATTGGGGCATGTTTCAAAACCCAACCTTCCTACGCGTAAAGGATCTTGAATAGTGCAAGTGCAAGTGTGAGCACAAATGATACTTCGCAGTGATGTGGAAAGGAGCTGAGCCGATAATGCCTCTCTGAAGGGCATGCGTCTTTCCTGTGTCTTATTTCGGTTGATCTCTTGTGATGTGCTTTCTCACACCCCTCCCTCACTAATACTCAGTACACATAGCAGGCTATGATAAGACCCTTGCCCGATCTGCGGTTTGGCTTGGCCTCATGGGGACTCCCCTCCTATTACCTCGTACACTCGCCGATTCCCAAGCTTTCTCCGCGGTCCGGGTGTTACACTCGCCGCTCATCGCTCTCCCAGCGTGCCACACACAAAGAAGAAGAGTGGTAGATTCGGCCCACCCCTGCCGCCAAGCCATCCCGCTCTTGCCTGCATGAGCGTCACACACATCCTTTATGACTTTCTCTCTACCCACTCCCAACCTTCCTTTCTCACCTTTCTCACCTACTCTCTCCCTCCTCCCTTCCCTTTTCTTCTAATCTGTATCTCGGCGAGGTAGACGAGACGACCAATACCTTCGACTCTGCCTCTTTAGCTCGAGAGCCCATTCACTTCTTCGCTGCTGGCTCAGATCGCTCTTTTACATATTGATTCTTTATTTCTTTTTGTTCTTCGCACCTCGCGGCTGGGGCTCTAACGAGTTGTTCCGACGAATTCCTCCCTTCGTTCTCGAACTTCGTATACTTTCTCTTCCGTTACCTAGTGTACTCGATAAATACGTAATACTGGCAAAGGGTGTGTCGAGGAAGAAAAGGAAGAGAAGTCCACGGCAAGAGGAGGCTTTCCCGGCGTGGTTTTTTTTTTTTTTTTTTCTTTTCTGGACAAACGATCGAGGCCTAAATCATCAACCGACCACCTTCGATCGAATTCGTCGCCGAACCTGCTAGACACGGCCGAGGTATCGTCGCAGGTCGACATTGAGTTGCGTTCTTTGTTGGAGCGAGGAAAGAACGGCCAGGCTTCAAGATGGATACCAAGACATTAATAAAGAAGCAATTCACGGCGCAGAAGCTGGTGTTCCACTTCCTCTTCTGGGGTGCTCACTGGGGTGTCTTCGCTTATGGATGGTAAGAAACATGACAGGAAGGAGGGTCGATGAGGGCTTCGAGGTCAATGGAGAGGATGATGATACGGTCGCTCTGGGCCCTTGGTCTAAGGAAATGTGTGGTTTGCTGACTATTTTTTTTTGTGTGGTTTCCAGGTATAAGCAGGCAGCCGACCCACGGTTGGCTCCTCTGAACCTCTTGATGTTCTCCGTATGGATCTCTCGAGGTGCTGGGTTTGTGCTCAGTTTCGACTGCATGCTCATCTTGCTGCCCGTATGCCGTACGATTATGCGATGGATCCGCCCGAAGATTCGATGGCTCCCCTTCGATGAGAACCTGTGGTTCCACCGTCAGCTTGCCTACGCCACCCTCTTCTTCACTATACTTCACACCGCCGCCCATTATGTCAAGTATGTATCTATAAACGACTTCTCTTCCTGTAATGGGCCATGGGTGCTAATTCCGCTCCAGCTTCTTCAACGTCGAGAGAACTCAGCTTCGTCCGGGTTTCGCCCTGGATATCCACTACAAGCAAGCCGGTGGTATTACCGGGCATGTCATGCTCTTCTGCATGTTGCTCATATACACCACTGCCCATGCCAAGATTCGACAACAGTGCTTTGAAGCCTTCTGGTACACTCACCACTTGTTTATCCCATTTTTCCTCGGCTTGTACACCCACACCGTTGGCTGCTTTGTCCGCGACACAGCCGACCCTATTTCTCCTTTCGCCGGAGATGAGTACTGGACACACTGCATCGGTTATCTCGGTTGGCGATGGGAACTCTGGACTGGTGGTCTCTACCTCATTGAGCGTCTGTACCGTGAAGTCCGTGCTCGCCGCGAGACCAAGATCACTCGTGTCGTCCGACACCCCTATGGTATGTTTCGTTAAAAACCTGCCCGAGTCGGGTGCGACGGCAGATAGATGTCTCCGGCGTGTAAGAAGTTTACTAACAATGGGACAGATGTTGTCGAGATCCAGTTCGCCAAGCCTTCCTTCAAATACAAGGCTGGCCAGTGGCTCTTCCTTCAAGTCCCGGCCATCTCCAAGTATCAATGGCATCCTTTTACCATTACCTCATGCCCCTACGACCCCTATGTCTCCGTGCACGTCCGACAGGTTGGAGATTTCACCCGAGCGCTTGGCGATGCTGTTGGTGCCGGTTCGGCCCAAGCTAAGCTTTACGATGGCGTCGACCCTCTCGGCATGTACGAGGTTGCCCTTCAGAACGGTCAGCAGATGCCCAGCCTCCGAATCGACGGCCCCTACGGTGCCCCCGCCGAAGATGTGTTTGACAACGAAATCGCGGTGCTTATCGGTACTGGTATCGGTGTCACCCCCTGGGCCTCCATTTTGAAAAATATCTGGCATCTCCGCAACGGCCCCAACCCACCTACTAGGTTGCGCCGTGTCGAGTTTATTTGGGTCTGCAAGGATACTGGTTCCTTCGAGTGGTTCCAGACTCTTCTCTCCTCTCTTGAGGCTCAAAGTAACGAGGCCGCCCGTATTCCTGGCAGCAGTGGCGTGGAGTTCCTCAAGATCCACACCTACCTCACCCAGAAGCTCGATATGGACACGACGCAAAACATCGTGCTCAACTCCGTCGGTGCTGATGTCGATCCTCTGACTGAACTCAAGTCGCGCACGAACTTCGGTCGTCCCAACTTCCCCAAGATCTTCGAGATGATGCGTGATGGTATCCTTGACCGGACTTACATTAATGGTCTCGAGAGCATGCGAACCACGGTCGGTGTCTACTTCTGTGGTCCCACCTCAGCCGGTAAGATCAACATATCTACCCCCACCCCCACCCCTGTTGAGTCTCAAAACTGTGCTAACGAGTTGTCTTTCTTATAGCCCGTGATATCAAGAAGGCATGCAAGCAGGCCACCGTCAGCGAGGTCCTCTTCCGATTCTGGAAAGAACATTTCTAGGTGTACATATTCGGTTATTGAAAACAGACCAATATCCGGCCCCATTTATCTTCTTTTGCATGTCTATTTATGGCTCTGTCATACAAAACAAAAATTCTCTTTCCACAGTTTTTTTTTTTTCTTTTTCTCTTCATCCCATTTATTTTCCATTCATTTGTTCCAGAACGTATGCTAGGAGGTCAATTCTTGCGCATGGTGACAGTGAAGCGAACCAAAGACGGTGGAAGAGCGGACACGGTCCTCGTGGATGAATGCGCCTTGCGAAGGGACGGGAGGAGTTGGAATGGCTGGCCCCCGGATGAAGACACATTTTTTTCTACAAGCCGGAGACCTTCGCCAATCTTCCCCTTGTTTGCCTCGAGTTTTTCACGAAGGCAAGGGGACTTCAATAGTGACTGGCGAAAATCTTGGGGTTAAGCAGGGGCGGTTAGGAGATAAATAGATCTGGCCTGCTAACGGGGGCGTTGCCCTTGGTGGAGGAAGATTTCAATACTCCACAGGGGACAAGGACAGGGGATCTAAGTCCTTAGTTTTTCAAGAATAGAGAAGGCGAGATTTCTATATACTCGATGCTGAATATAACTGGGCTTCCTGTCATCCTTCTTCATCAAACAACTCTTAGGACTTATTTTAATCAGGGAGATATCGAATCTACAAAGTCACCAACGATCTGCAGGTACAAAACAGCTTCTCTGCTTCCCCTTGGAAACCCGTGGGGGTTGCCCAAAAATGCCACGGAATTCCAACATGTTTCAAGCCGCTGAGTCTTTACCCAATGGCCTCAATTTCTGTACGCCTAACCAGAACATCGTGTGTGGCTTTATGGCAGTAGCATATCGGGTGAGAGAGAACATTCAACACGATGAGGAGATGAGGTTGGCTAGTTTTGGAATACATTAACGAGAGAGAATCGTCTTGGGCTGCCTTGGGAGTTGAGAGAGCTTCGGATGCGCCACCGAGGAGATTAGACATGGTGATTTGGATGGCAGCAGTGCTGGCTTGTTTCTTTTGGCCATGTGATACTGATATTTTGGCTATTGGGTTCCTATGCCATGACCTTTGCACAATAAAGTGATTGTGATTCGATTATTAAAACCCCCATGACTCCCGACGATGCTCGGTTATATTAGGAATCCTCGTTCCTCGGTAGAGTAGAGTCATATCCTCCGTCGATATCCCTAGACTACCTATGAGCACCGACAAACTTTGACGGGAGCTTTTTTTGCTCCAGAAAAGAAAGAAAAAAAAGTGACGCGCCTAGATTATCGTCCTTTCAACAACCTAGTCATAAAAACATCCGGATCAGGGTATACGGCCAACATCCTCTCGGAGTGTTCCTCTGGTCTATCTCCGTCGTTCGTAGAGTCCCTTACATGCAAGGGTAGGATGTAGGTCACATCGGGCGTATACCGGATCCTCTGCGGAACAAACGCGACAATCTCATGACGGATTTTCGATGCATTCTCCCTCCGTGAACTTCTGTACAAATTCACACGGAAACTCAGGCCCATGTTCTTTGGGTTGTTCGCCATCTCGCGCTTGCCGACCTCGATGTAGTCCTTCGCGTAACGCGGTCCTCTGTTGCGCCGAGCCCGTACCGGCGACTTGCAGGGCGATTCGAAATATATAGCCTCGTCATTGTCGTCCTCCGCAGCCGTAGTAGTCTCATTGTCTGGATTCTCCTTATTTTCGTCGGTAGGAAGTCCTTGAGCAGCAGTTTCAGCACCGCCTCCTTCCTAAGCAGCAGTCGCAGCGTCGCTCCCCTTCTCCACAGCCTCCATAGCTTCCTTCTCCCTCTTAGCCCTCTCCCGCTCTTCCTTCTCCTGCGCCTCCTTCTTCCTGATCCCGCCGCAGCCTTCGTTGTCTGTCGGACACGCTCGGGGCTTCAGCCATATGGATGCGAACTGCGGCGTGAGGAATTCGCATGCCGAGGGGTGGGGGAGAGTCTGGAGTGCGGTGATGGAGTCTCGGAGGAGGAGGAGGTGGTCGTTGCAGCGTTTCCAGCCCATGTTGCGCCAGTAGCCGCAGTTTCGGCACTTGGCAATGAGTTCGGTGCACATTTTTGGGGGCAGAAACTGGGGTGGGCACAATGAGTAGCTGTTGATTCGAGTATCACGATAGTGCTGAGACAATCTTAGGCTGTTGAGTATGTGAATGGGCTCATGGCTTCTAGAGCAGAGATGTTCAACGAGGATGGAGGTCAAGCAGTTTCAGACTGAATGGGCTTCAGGCTAGGAAGAGCCATAGTTTGTCAGTCTTGATCAAAACCATGATAGAGATGATAGAATGAAAGGATTGCATACTTTTAAAGCAGGGGAAGGGAGTAAGTAGTAAGTGATTAGGAAATGTGTGGCTGTAGAGAGTCTGATGTTCTCATAAGAGATCTGAATGGCAGTGTTGGCTGGTCTCTGAAGAAGGGGGTTGAAAATAGTGTCACGAAATAGCTGCACTATCTTGGGTTAAGAGAGGTAAGGGCCCGAACAAGCACTGCTAGTGTCAACAGTTGGAGACACGAACACGAAGTGGACGCGTCTAGATAATTCATGACAGCCTCATAGCTCTTTCCTTCTGATGGCATCCATTCTTCACATGTGATATTCATGTCTCCTCCTCTTTAGGCTCCATCAAATTCTTGCCCATCACCAACAAAGGCGGTCCTCAACTCTAGAAAGCCTTGTGAAACAAAGCACGCTTGATGCAGGAAACACAATGGTATTCTATAGATCCTCCTCTGCAGGCTTCAAGTCGCTTTCCCCACATCTTTGAAAACTAGTACTGTACATCCTACCGTTTTAACTCATCTTCGCTTTCCTTCCAAGCTTGACCTTCTTCCTCTCCTTTTCACCGATCTCCTTGTCGTAAATCTCAGCCGCCGTCGGTCCGGCCTTGCGCTTGGCCTTGCCCGACTTGATGCTGACGACTACGTTCTTCTGCCCTCGCTTCGCCGCGTTCATGACCTGCTTCTCTGCATCGTCCCAGCCCGGCGCATCACCTTCGATTTCGTACCTACAAGCGCCAGTATTAGTGATCTAATGTTTCTCCTCGTCGCTCACAGACTTTTCTAATCTCGGGAAAATGGACTTACTGGTCGAGAGGAAGCGAGTCGATTAGTTCTCGCTTCTTCTTCTCCACCTCGGTCAGCGCCGAGTCATCCTGGAGGTCATCTTCTAGCGAGATTGCGAATGGCTCGAACCGCTCATTGACCCGTTCATCGTCATGCGCTCCGCTGGCATTCTCACGGCTTACACCAATGCTATCAGGCTTGGGCATCTCTGCCTCGACAGCGCCTTCCACTAGCGCCGCAAAATGCGCGGTAATCTTGCGGATAATCTTGTTGAAGAGCGGCAGAACCTGCTCCGGCTGGATGGTTAATTCCTGAGCAATAGTATCCATGTCCTTGCGCTGAAGGCCGACTGAGAGGAGAATGGACTGCTGCAGGCCTGAAAGCTTGATATCCGATCTTAACCGGCCGCTGAAGTAGAGCATTGCGAGTGTTGGCACGAGGTCGAGAATGACACGATAGTCGAACATGTTATTCGAGTACGAATCGAGGCGCTTCAGGTCGAACGGCGTCATAAGCTCGTCCAACTCGGACTTCCTAAGGCGCTTGACCTCGACTTTGTCGAGCTTCGCACCAGTGAGGGCGGACTCATCAATGCTTAGGGCAGTGATCGGAGCAAATGTGCGGAAATCGTAAGAAAGGAGCGACAGGTATCTGCGATGGAAATCTCGTGCAAAGGCTCCGAGCCAGCTTTGATCCCCGCTACTTTCCAGAGGCCGGAGCATCACGCAAGTGTGTTCTCCGGTCAACTCGTTGGGTGTTTGACGCAAGTACACGGGCGCGAATGTGGCCTTCTTCCAGAACTTGTGGAGAGGCGGTGTCAAACCGTAGCTCACACCAACATAATCTACGCTGGCGGGTCGCCGCTCCTCGAGCCTGGCGAACAAAGGCGGCATCTTGGAGATGTCTCTGACCTTGATATTGTCGTCGAGGAGTGACGCTCCCGCAAGCTCGTCGTCGGTGACTCGTGGGAAGGATTCCTCGGCGGAGGTCATTGGCTCGTCTTCAGAGAGACTCGTAAATTTCCTGTCATAGTAATTCACGAGAAGGTCCAGGGCCCGGGATCCGTAGCCCATCGAGACGTAATCCGGATTTGTAGCTATCCTGACGACTCTTGCTCCTGATAGGGACGCGAACTCTTCATCTTGGAACTGCTGGCTGACGAGCCAGGGAATAAGGTCTCCCGCCGGCCTCTGCCCACGCCCGAGGCTGTTGAGCACACTCTGTCGGCTAATCTGACCTTCCAAAGCCACCTGTATCACACAAAGCGGCTCTGGTAGTTTTTGGCTATCCTCGGATACAGGCGGCACTAGAACGAAGAGTTCGTGTGCCGGCGCATCGCTCATGAGCTGGAGATCGTTTGGCGAGTTCTTATAGTGGCTAGCCACGTAGAGCGCAATCATTTGCTGGAGGAACCTTTCGGAGACTGGGTGGAAGGAGAAGAGGGTATCTCGGTTTACATGGAGGAGCTGGCATTGCGAAGGGTCAGGGCAGCCGTGGATGTTGTTCTTGGATCGTGGAAGGGTTGCGTCAAGGCAGAGGAGACTGTTGAGCCACTTTTCAACGGAGTCGCCAGGGGCATATCGGATTGGTTCGGAGAGGGTGATTTCCCTCAACGACCGTCCACTGGAGGGCACAGACTCGCTCTTGGCCGCCTTTCCCGTAGATCGATCGGCCACTTGTGTGTCCGGGGCCACGTTAGCGTTCTTAGCGTGTGACTGCTCCCGAAGCTGCTTGATGAGCTTCAGGGACAGAGATCGACCCGTGCCTTCATAACCGTTGATAGTGGATGCCATGAACACGAGATAGGGGCCCATAAGCTTCCTTACGAGCGGGAGAGGGATGGCGGCAGCCTCGTCGATGACCACCAATTCCGCTTGGCCTAGGACATGAGCATCTTGCGGTCGGATGTACTGAATTGTTTGCCTATGCTGGCGGTGGATGTTCACACGGACAATTGCCTTATTCCAATCCTTGTTCGTTGATTGGATAATGGTATAGTCGATATGATCCGCATATCCGAGAGCATCGAAGCCCTTAAATATGAACTCGAACAGAGTCTTCAAGTTCTCAGGAGACGGCGATGTAATGAAAATGTTGCTATACCCGTGAGCCACAGCGGCCGCTACAGCGACACCCATCGCCGCTGATTTACCTCGACCACGCGCTGCAGTAAGGGTCACGGTACTCCTCAAAGTCTTCTCCGCAATGGCATCGACGAAGGTCAACAGGGCTTTTGCTTGGTCCACCGTCCGTGCTAGACTAACGAGAGACCCGACAGGTTGCGTATCTTGAAGGGACTCTTTCAGGCCGTCTAGCTCCCTTTGCGCGGGTGTCTTGGGCTGATCAAGGTCCGGTGGCGGGAGCGCCTTCACCTCTTTGCCTCCGGAGATCGGTAGTACGTTGAGCTCATCATCGATGACAAGACAAGATTGGCAGCCGCCGAGAGAAAGGATGAATCGTTCGTTGAACCTCGCGACAACGTCGTTATGAGCTTCAGTTCGGTACCGAGAGTGGACGTCCATGGTCAGAGTGTAAAGCTGCTTCAGGCTTGTCATGCCCTTGAGCAACAACACCACTAAGCCGCCTCCCTCAACGGTCTCAATCGTCCTTGCGAGGATATTCGGTGTTATCGCTTCGAAGTCTTGGAGAATGCACATGCCGTACGTGTTACCGAGAATCTTTTCCGTCTCCTTATAGTACACATATCGAATGTCGTGAAGAGATACGAAGAGTTCGAAAGGGTCTTCCGAGTTCGCCTCGCGGATACCACGCTTGATTTCCTTCTTGATTTTGTTTTCCCGCTTCTTACGGTGACTGTAACGAGAAGATTAGTCTACAAGCTCGAGCGAAAAGGAAAAAAAAGGCGCCGAGAGGGTGAGAGTCTCACGATGTAAAACCCAGTAGCTTGCTCTTATATGCCCATAGCACTGATTTGTTTTGCTTAATGTCCATACTTGACATTATGTAGTGTAGATGCACGATGACATCCTTCGCTCGGTCGCCAACGACGACGAAGAAGCTGCGCTTCTTCTCTTGTAAGCCATTGCGAATGAGGGCGGGAATCCTCGAATCACTGGTGATATGTTAGAATTGCTCAAGATTGGAAGAGCATATAAATTTGGTACTTACACTGCTTTCCGGGCCATCTTCAAGAGGTGTGCTGACGGGCTAGTGCTGCTGGTTCACACTCTAGATTGTCTGTCCTCTCGATGTCCTCCGACCCAAGAGACGCAGTTGCGACAAGTGGGAATAATTTTTGGCCGACCAACTTTTTTTCCAGATTCTGCCAGGCGGTGAATGGTGCCTCTGTGCCTGTGGTGGGGTACCTGTGGCTTGTGAATTTTCCGCCCGCATGTGAGGTGGCTGGTCGTGGCTGACCGTGGCTGGTGCGTTTGACTCGTGCGCTAAAACGGAAAGGGCTAAATTCTAAACGAACGAGAGTGTTACGATTTGCCATTTGGGAACCTGCAACCGGCTTAATTAATTAGTTGCGACAGCGTGTCGGAAAAGATTCGGAACATTCATCATCCACTGGCGGCGCAGCAGGTTCGGGCGCCCCGACACAAGGCACCTACAATGTAATAATGTCTTCGCTGTGGCCCTCAAGGAAACCAGAGTAGGCGTATTGCTGTGCATTCATTCACTCTTGAAGAGTCTCTCTTTAATACTATCGCAATTCCTCTGATGCAATCACTTTTCGGACCCAACGTCCTGTATCGAATCCTCCAGTCTTTCTCGGGGCCCTCTTGACCTGACCTGCCTTGGTGTTATATCCTACTGCCCCTTTATGCACTTCTTTACCTATTTACCTATCTCCTCCCACACCCACACCCGGTCAACTTGGGCCTCAGCCTAACGTACCTGAACTCAAATTTTCTGGATCGTAGGCTTTACACCGACCAAGCCTCGTCCTCTTTGAAAGTTTTCAGTCGACTTCTCTCTGCCCAAGATGGTGAGCTCCTTCTTCCCCCTCCCACCTTAATGCTTTTGGCAACTAGACACTAACCTTTGCGCTTGGTTCGCTCCTTATCCTAGGGTATATCTAGACGACCTAAAGATAAAGCCGCCCGGCAGGGCCGTGGTGGTGATCAAGGCGGAGCCGCCGCCCGACCCAAGAAAGCAACATTCGAGACGACAAAGAAGAGAGAGATCGGTGTCTCCGACTTGACGTTGCTGAGCAAAGTGTCCAACGAGGCGATCAACGAGAACTTGAAGAAGCGATTCGAAGGCGCCGAAATCTACACTTACATCGGCCATGTGTTGGTCTCCGTCAACCCTTTCAGGGATCTCGGCATCTACACTGACCAAGTGTTAGAGAGCTACAAGGGCAAGAACCGTCTTGAGATGCCGCCGCACGTCTTCGCTATCGCCGAAGCCTCCTATTACAACATGAAAGCCTACAAGGATAATCAGTGTGTAATTATTTCCGGAGAATCCGGCGCTGGAAAGACGGAAGCGGCGAAGCGCATCATGCAATACATCGCCAACGTCTCGGGCGGTGAGTCCGGCGACATCCAACAGATAAAGGACATGGTGCTCGCGACCAACCCTCTGCTGGAGTCCTTCGGTAACGCCAAAACGTTGAGGAACAACAACTCGTCGCGTTTCGGAAAGTACCTCCAGATTTACTTCAACGCGCAAGGCGAGCCGGTCGGAGCCGACATTACAAACTACCTCCTCGAGAAGTCCCGAGTCGTCGGCCAGATCACCAACGAGCGTAACTTCCATATCTTCTACCAGTTTACGAAAGGTGCCTCACAGAACTACCGGCAGCTGTATGGTATCCAAAAGCCCGAGACTTATGTATATACTAGCCGATCTAAGTGTCTCGATGTCGACGGCATCGACGACGTCGCCGAATTCCAAGACACGCTTAATGCCATGGAAATCATCGGTCTGTCGCAAGCGGAGCGGGATGAGATTTTCCGTATGTTAGCAGCCGTACTATGGGTGGGGAACATTCAGTTTCGAGAAGACGACAGCGGCTGGGCCGAGGTTACTGATAGGTCCGTTGTCGAGTTCGTGGCGTACCTACTAGAAGTAACACCCGAACAACTTGTCCGCGCCGTTACAATCAGAATCCTCACTCCCAGGAGTGGAGAGGTCATCGAGTCTCCCGCCAACCCTGCCCAGGCACTAGCGACGCGAGATGCGCTCGCTAAAGCTATTTACAACAACCTCTTTGATTGGATCGTTGAGCGCATCAACCGGTCGCTCAAGTCTCGGCAGGCGACAACCAACACTATTGGCATCCTGGATATCTACGGTTTCGAGATCTTTGAGAAGAACAGTTTTGAACAGCTCTGCATCAACTACGTCAACGAAAAGCTACAGCAGATCTTCATCCAGTTGACGCTCAAGACCGAACAAGAAGAGTATGCCAAGGAGCAAATTCAATGGACCCCGATCAAGTACTTCGACAACAAGGTTGTGTGCGATCTCATCGAACAGATCCGGCCTCCTGGTATCTTCTCCGCTATGAAGGATGCGACAAAGACGGCCCATGCCGACCCCGCTGCTTGCGATCGAACGTTCATGCAGAGTATCAATGGTATGAGCCACGCTCATCTGACCCCTAGACAAGGCAACTTTATTATCAAGCACTATGCCGGTGACGTGAGCTACACGGTTGACGGAATTACGGACAAGAACAAGGACCAGCTCCTGAAGGGTCTTCTCGGTCTCTTCCAGGCCAGTGGCAACAACTTCGTTCACCAGCTTTTCCCTCACCAGGTCGATCTAGATAACCGAAAACAACCACCATCTGCGGGTGACAGGATCCGGACATCGGCGAACGCCCTTGTAGAAACATTGATGAAGTGTCAGCCATCATACATCCGAACCATCAAGCCGAACGAGAACAAATCGCCTACAGAGTATAACGTCCCTAATGTACTCCACCAAATCAAGTATCTTGGTCTTCAGGAAAACGTACGCATTCGTCGAGCTGGTTTCGCTTACCGTCAGACATTCGAGAAGTTTGTGGATCGTTTCTTCCTGTTGTCACCAGCAACCTCTTACGCCGGCGAGTATACCTGGCAAGGGTCGTACCAAGATGCCGTGAAGCAGATTCTCAAGGACACAAGCATCCCCAAGGAGGAGTGGCAAATGGGAACCACGAAGGCTTTCATCAAGTCTCCCGAGACGCTCTTCGCACTCGAGCACATGCGCGACCGCTACTGGCACAACATGGCCACCCGTATCCAGCGCATGTGGAGAGCTTACCTCGCGTATCGCGCCGAATCTGCCACTCGCATCCAGCGATTCTGGAGGAAGAAGCGGACCGGTGCGGAATACCTACAATTGCGAGACCAGGGCCACCGCGTTCTTGGAGGTCGCAAGGAGCGAAGGAGAATGAGTCTTTTGGGTTCCAGGCGTTTCCTCGGCGACTATCTCGGCATCAATGCTTCTGTCGGCCCAGGCTCCCAAATCCGAAACGCCATCAATCTCTCTACGAGCGAGCAGGCCGTGTTCTCTTGCAGAGGTGAGATTCTCGAGGCCAAATTTGGACGATCCAGCAAGCCGAGCCCTCGCATTATCATTGTTACTACCCGAGCCTTCTACATCATCGCCCAGGCATTAGTGAACCACCAAGTCCATATATCAATCGAGAGGTCAATTCCTCTCGGCGCCATCAAGTATGTCGGCGCATCGAACTGTCGGGATGATTGGTTCTCGCTCGGTGTGGGCTCGCCGCAGGAGCCCGATCCTCTGATGAACTGCGTGTTAAAAACGGAGATGTTTACGCAGATGCAACGCGTGATGCCCGGTGGCTTTAATCTCAAGATCGGTGAGGTGATCGACTACGCTAAGAAGCCGGGCAAGTTGCAGATGGTGAA